>JAVKLA010000030.1:21001864-21019162 GCA_034782735.1 Sagittarius serpentarius | reverse complement strand
TCCCACTGGGTGGGGGGGGAGCGAGTGAGCGGCTGCGTGGTGCTGTGTTGCTGGCTGGGGTTAAACCACGACATATGTATTGAAAGAACGTAACATCTTCATCTATTGTTCCTTTGTGTTGTCCCTACCTTTCATGAAGGACAAAGTGTTATTATTTATTTTCTGTATAAATACACCGATTTACAATAGATTTACGTTTTGCTTATACAAAATCAGGGATAGCTGAACACATTAGAGGGATTAAATGTTAAGCACTGAAGAAAAAATGATATTGTGCAAGTGTCAAAATTGCAAAATGCTACTGAAAAGAGAAGGTTTAAAAAGACAAAGCAGTAATATTTTTCTGCTTCTTCCCTGTTGTGGGAACTGTGTATTATATATTGACACAACATATGGAGAAACTGAATCCCCACCCCAGAAACCTATAGGAGATTGAATTTTGTTACAAAAACCTCAAAAGTTGGGGTTTTTAGGTTTTGTTTGTTTCTTGTGGTTTTTTTACATTACAATATAGTAAACATTTTCCTTTTCTGTATTTAGCCTGAAGATCATTGTATACAAAAGCATCACCGTAAACCTGCAATCAGTTCTAGAAGAATCCACATGAATTTATCTTCCAAATCTCTGAACAGAGGTTAATGAATGAACAGTCCTTGAACCTACACTGTGTCTTGAGCATACTTGCAAATGAGGACAACCCACAAAACAGCGGAACACATTTAGACAACCTCCAAAGGGGCAGATAAAATTCTTTTGCCAAACAAACAAGCATTATAACCAAAAGTCACACAAAGTTCAGCTGGAATGAATGTGGCCACTTTAAAGTGGTTACTAGCAACAAACTGCCTTCTACAGACGTTTCACTGACAGCGTTGGAACATTTCAGGCCTGTAGTTTCAGCAGTAAATAGGTTAGGCACTCGTGCATTATCATGGTGAAGATCACTAGTAGAAATGAATCAGTGACCTATGACACTATCCATTGGCAAGATAGTTTTTTAACAAAGTATGACTGGCAAAATGACCAGTTTGATGGAGAATTTTGCGTTTATAGCTAAGAACTAAGTTGCATGTATATGTTCTTTCCTTCAGTGCAGCTATCTCAGACTTGTACTTTGCTTTTTGATGCGAGTAGTCACTTACACGTCCAGAACTAATAAAAAAAGATACAGTAAAGGGAATCAATAAAAGGTGTATCATTTATCCCTATGAGATTTCAATGTATTCCAGTTAGATCTTGTTGAATATTTTTTCTCTGGTAACGTTATATTCCATTAATTTAGACTTCTGTAGTCATTTTTTTCTAAAAAAAGAGAATTTTTCTATACATGTGCCTGCTAGTCATGAAAGCAATGAATTTACAAGGTCCTACAACTGAGAGAAATAATATTTGAAATAAAACAGACAATGGAAAACTCTTACTGCAAGCTTACTGTAAGCGTAACCAGCTATATGAGATGGTTTGTAAGAACGTGTTATAGTTTCAAATAAGCAGTAAAAAAATGGATATTGCTTAAAATTATATAATTACCAAGAAACTTATAAAACTTATAAAATGGTATGTGAGACCTTTCTGAAAACTGAACCAATGTGCAGTATAAGGAGACAATTAGGATATTTGCTTCAAAACCACGCTGATGTTGCAACCCGAACAAGCTAATGCAGACACAGCCTATTTAGCCTGTTGTAGACAGATCCCCTACAGAAACATGTATGTTTTTACACATGTATATATGTATGTAAGTATGTATATAATACCAGTGCAGAATAACATATTGGTTTACTTTAACATAGAAAAAGTGAGCTGCTGATCAAAATACAGCAACAAAAAAGTTTAGAAGCCAACCCGAGTTTTTCTGTGCCATATAACGTTGCTCAGAGCAGGACTAAATAACGTGGAGGGTGAGAGAGAAGAAAATACAGTATATTAGCGTGAACAGAGTTACATGTTACAAACTAGACAGAAATGTGTTTTTTTTAAGCCAGTAGGAACAAGTAAGAGCATTACCACAGTGGTTCTTTGGACTGGATTAATGAAGACGGATTGCTTACCGTCTTACAGGGGGACATCAAATGAACTTAGGAGCTAACAGGTTCAAAACAGTGAAAAGGAGGAAGTTCATACAATGAATAGTCAAGCCCTGAGGCATCTTATTCCAAGATGCTATAGGTGTTTGAAGTTTACTTGAATTCAAAGGACAACTAAGCAAATTAATAGAACAGATATCTGCTGTGGGCTATTAACTATAGAAAAAAAAACAAAACAAACCACTGGTTTTGGAAACCTTTTAACCACAAACTGGGAAAATCCTTTGAGGAAGTGTCATTGAATGAAACTTCTGGTGGCCTTCTGTATGTAAGTATCACACCAAAGGAAATTCAAACATATTAAAATATGTTGCTGTTGTCAGGTTTCTGACTTCAGTTTCTGACTTACTTATTGTCATTCACCACTGTGTAAAACTTCAGTGGGTAATCTCAAGTGGTACTCTTCTGCCTATGGTCCATGGACCAACGATGACTTGTAAAAGTCATACATGACAATACATGCTCCATCCTGCAATTGCAAGCAAGTAGGGAAATAAATAAGGTAGAAATAAAACACATATATAAACGCTCATAATTTAGCCTAATTTTCAAAACAATGTAAAGTAAACCACTGAAACAGTCTGTACATAATTATTCAAGGATTTGGGACTAGCATTGCTTTTTTTCTAAAAGGCTAGCTAAAGAGATTTGAAAGCAGCAATCAATACATTGGCTGCCCTAATACAGCCACACAGTCATACATTGTCGTCTCATTCTACACACATCCACATCCACCCACGCTAGTTACATTTTAAGAAATGGAGACCAAACCAACCTGTTTCAAGAAGGGTGTAGAAGACATACCTACACATCCAGTATAATATGACCTTAAATATTCATCTGTTAATCTAAACACTGTAAGCAAGTCTCATTTCATAAGCGTACTTTGAAGCTTTAAAACAGAAAGCTGCACTGTCCCTTATTTTATTCTGTTCAGTACAACTGAAAGTGAAGTCGCATTTTCTTAGTTAAGTCAAAAACAGAAGAACAAAAGCAACTTGTTTTGTTTGGAGGCTTTGGTTGCTTGGAAGCACTGGAGAGCTCAGATACTAGAGTAAAACAGACAGCACAATTCATGGTTCATTTTCTCTCCGCTGTGTTACTCTGACAGCTCAGTCATGTGTCTTTAAATCTACAAACAAAAAAATAGGTAGTTTTGTGAGTAGTAAAACTTCAGAAACTCAGCTTCCTGTGTCTGTATGTTTTATTTCTGAATTTTCCCAATCTGCCTGTTTTTTCTTTTCAGTGGGGCATTCACACTTCCAGTGCAGATTTTCTGGTGTCTGATAAGGTAGTTGAGCTGGCATGACAGTCTTTATCAGGATGTATGGGTTCACGAAAATGTTTTGGAAAGATACTCCAGGATTTAAGGTAAAGGAAGCCAGCAGGTTTATACAGTAACAATTCTGAAATTCAGTCTATATCTGTGTGTTGGTTTTTTATTCATTTTCATCCATGTTCGCTGATGGAAGATCCTGGGTCTACTTCCCCAGGGTTAGAAGCATGGTATCATCTCACAAAATGAAAAGCTACAGTAAAGTTGGGCATATGTCAGAGAACAGTGAAAATCATAGAATCATTTAGATTGGAAAAGACCTTTAAGATGATCGAGTCCAACTGTTAACCTAGCACTGCCAAGTCCACCACTAAACCATGTCCCTAAGTGCCACATCTACACGTCTTTTAAATACCTCCAGGGATGGCAACTCCACCACTTCCCTGGGCAGCCTGTTCCAGTGCTTGACAACCCTTTCGGTGAAGAAATTTTTCCTAATATCCGATCTAAACCTCCCCTGGTGCAACCTGAGGCCATTTCCTCTTGTCCTATCACTTGCTACTTGGGAGAAGAGACCAACACCCATCTTGCTACAACCTCCTTTCTGGTAGCTGTAGAGAGCGATAAGGTCTCCCCTCAGCCCCGGTTCCCTCAGCTGCTCCTCATAAGACTTGTTCTCTAGACCCTTCAACAGCTTCGTTGCCCTTCTTTGGACACACTCCAGCACCTCAATGTCTTTCTTGTATTGAGGGGCCCAAAACTGAACACAGTGTTCAAGGTGTAGCCTCACCAGTGCCGACTACAGGGGGACAATCCCTTCCCTAGTCATACTGGCCACACTATTTCTGATACAAGTCAGGATTCTATTGGCCCACCTGGACACACTGCCAGCTCATATTCAGCCGGCTGTTGACAAACACCCCAGGTTCTTTTCCGCCAGACAGCTTTCCAGACACTCTTTCCCAAGCCTGTAGTGTTGCATGGGGTTGTTGTGACCCAAGTGCAGGACCTGGCACTGAGCCAATCTCATACGATTGGCCTTGGCCCACTGATCCAGACTGTCCAGAATCCTCTGTAGAGCCTTTCTACCCTCAAGCAAATCAACACTCCTGCCCAACTTGGTGTCGTCTGCAAACTTAGTGATGGTGTACTCAATCCCCTCGTCCAGATCATTGACAAAGATTTTAAACAGAACTGGACCCAATATTGAGCCCTGGGGAACACCACTTGTGACTGGCTGCCAACTGGATTTAACGCCATTCACCACATCACAACTCTTCGGGCCAGGCTATCCAGCCAGATTTTTACCCAGCGAAGAGTACGCCCGTCCAAGCCATAAGCAGACAGTTTCTCCAGGAGAATGCTGTGGGAAATGGTGTCAAAGGCTTTACTAAAGTCCAGGTAAACAACATCCATAGCCTTTCCCGCATCCATTAAGAGGGTCACCATGTCATGGAAGGAGATCAGAGGAGAAGAGATTCTATATAGTTATATTTTTTTATTATATTTGTGTTTACAGACATATGAACATTGTAGAATGCAGTCACATGAGCCTTCCTTACTACAGTACAAATACATACAAATACATAACATCGAACCAGGAGTTCCGGGACAAAGGTCTGTTTATGGATGAAGGCCATTTTTATTAGAGTATACGTCCCATTACTGTTCTGTAATTTTCAGTTCCTAGTTCCTGTGGGTTTTGTACAGTAGCACTGCATTAATGTAGGACTTTTCAAAATTAGCCTTGGAACACTGCAAAACAATTTTATGGATTATTATCCATAAAATGGATATACATAGATTATGGATTCATATATGCATGGGTAAGTATTCATAACACTAACATATGTATTAATTGATATTAATAATCTATAGAAACTGTGTTCTTATACAAATGACTGTGTAGCGGATTTACAGGGCTTTAAGTGTGGGTATATGTGGTTGGATGGTCAGATTGATAGATTTTTACACTTAATAGGAAGAGAAGAATGTTTTTGTACAGGTATAAATCTCTTCTGTGTTCGAATGTCTGGGAACTTCATGCCATGATGCTGGCTTATCTCTCTTTTAAATTATCTCCTGTCCCAGATTAATAAGCTAATAAATAGAAATAGAAAAGTAAAGAATAAAATGTGTGTGTTTGAAAATTCTTCTGTATTTAGGCATGTTGGGAATACTGGGCACTGATTTGATTTCACAACAACACAGAAAAGCTGACAGCAGAGAACTCATTTATCCTTAACACAGAGGACAAAGTAAATATTCAGCCTTGTTGTTTGAATGTTCTGTCTGGACACACTGCTCACATATTACATCTGACTATGTTACTTGGAACAAGTTCAGCTACAGCTACCAACAAACCTTTGTGACTTAAATTCCTCAGTCATTTTTCTCTTTATATCTTCCAGATTTTATGATGTCTCATCTTGAACCAACTGCCTTGGGCTACTACTGCTCTAACAATGCTCAGTCTAGAAAACTGTCTAACCTAGTGGAAAAGGTAAAAATCAGAAAACAGAATCACATGGACTCTGTTCTCTTAGGAACTATATGTCTGCATGCTCTCCACAATGTTTTGGCTTATTTTTCCTCATACTGCCATAGTCCGTATTCTGAAATCTACAATATTATAAATACATTTATACCTCTGACTGCCTCCAGGACTGAAAACATTAAATATTCAGAAATCATAACGTAGACCACAATAACATAATTATGACTAAATATCTTAAATTTACAATCATATTCTTTTAAAAATGTCTTTGCAGTTCTCACACTGGAACAGAAAAGCCTAGTAGGTAGCAGTCATTTAAAGAGAATCCCAAATGCACTGTTTTTAAAAATAATGTGTATTTTAAAGATGATTCTTTTTTTTTCAGTATTTGAGGCCATGGGCAAAAAATACCTTATGCCACATACTTTTCAATACAGTCTTAAAAACAGAGCATCCGTTCGTTCTTGCATAGTTTTACTCCTTCATAAAACCCAAACAAAATAACAAAAACAACAAAGAAACAAGGATTTCCAGGTAATTTATTTCTCTTGTTCTGTGCACAACAGAATATGCCAGCATGAACTGAGCTAGCAGACCTAAGCAGCCTTCAGTATTGCATTTCAGGTTGGTCTTCGGTGTAAATACAAAAAGCAAAAAACAGAAAAGGAAAGAGGAAAGGGAAAGAGGAAAGGGAAGAGGGAAGAAGGAAGGGGGAAGGGGGAAAGGAGAAAGGGGAAGAGGGAAAGGGGAAAGGGGAGTAGGAGGGGAAGGGAATGGGAAGAGATGGAATTTGTGGAGAACTGGTACATTAAAGTGTGATCATTTGAACTTAAAATTATTTTTCTTTGCACTAATTAGCTGTACATTCCTCTCTGAGGTCTTACATCGCAGAAGGTATGTGCCACTTAGTTTGCCTCTGTGCTGGCCAGGATATAAAGGAAAAATCCTCATGAAAATGTTGCCAATTCCAAACACTATTGGTTCCAAACACCAAACGGGGCTCTACTCTTCACCGTTTAGGAAGAAGGTGCAATAATTTATCACTAGGTACTTTGATTGACAGAGTGATTGTAAAGTTAGTCTGACTGAAGGTACCTGGAGGAAAAAAAATACTCATAATACAGGTTGCTCATTAAAAAATGCATGTCCCAATAGTCCAGGTCTCTATCTGAAATGCCAAAAAATGCACCTTTTCACAAATGCCAAGTAACAAATAAAAAATAAATTATCCAACTAAATAGCATTAAATGAGGTTTAAATGACAAAAAGAAACAAAGTAGTAGTGGAAGGTTAGAAAACATTCAGGCAAATCTGCATCTGGTTTTAGTGTACAAAAGAAAAATAACAGGTAAATAGAGATTCAGCAATGAATAAAGGAGTATCAATGAGCTGGAAGACAGAAATTGGTATGGACAGTGAGAAACATCTGAGCTGTGTGTGAACTAATGTACGGTTTAAATGAAGCAGCAAAATGAAATACTGGTATAAGACGGAAGAACAGATACTAAAGGAACAGAACTATAATCAAGCTTTGTAGGATTTAATTTTAATTGGTTAAGGTCAGTAAACGCTGTTTTTGTGCTGTGCTTGTCTGTCGCTGAGTTTTTAGGATACCTGTTTCAGGATTGTATTTTCTGGACAATACAGCAATGACTGTGGACTCCTGGAGAGGAAGTTCTGTGTCTCCAAGGTTGTAGCAGGGAAGAAAGGATAAAACTGCCCAGAAATTACAATCACTGATAAGCATCAGCAGTCAAACCTTGGTTTTAACACATAATTTTCAAGAAAAATGCAAAATCTAATCCTAAGAAGCTTAATTATAACACAAATATCAAAGGTTCATGCACGAGAAAGTAAAATGTGAAAGTAAAAGAAACAGGGTAACAGATATAGACTAATTAATGTTAAGTACAATTATAAAGTGCAGCTATTTCAGGGTACAATAGTAAACAGATTTATTCACCAAATACCTACTGAGTCAGCAAGAGATCATTTTATGCTGTTCTTAGATGAGGTTTTGGTAAATGGCAAGGACAGAAAAGAAGAGCTGATTGCAGAAAATAACCTTGAATGGCGTGATCATGAGTGAATTCAATTTAAACTAAGATTAATAAACTATGGATTTCCATTTCGAAAAGACAGACTTTGAGATTGTGGATTCATCTGGACTGCACTGATGAATGAATGTGGAAGAGGCTTGGAATTCATTTCAGTCAAAAAGTGAAAGAAAAGATGTGGAATTCATACCCTAAGGACAGGGTAAAAAGTTGTATCCATACACAAAAGCCCTTCTCCCATTTGCACTGATTTGAGTAGTTACATCAAATGCCATTCCCCATGAACATCTAAAATGTAACATATGCACAATAAGAAGCACAACTGTTCTGTGTTTGCAGTGCTCTCTATTCACTTCTGTTCATTCATCTCAGAATGGCAAGATCTGCTCGCAGAAAGCCTGAGATCTCTCTGTACTCTATAAATAGACTGTTTTCTCTTAATATTACGAAGTCTGATCTTGGCAGATGTGTTGATGAGGCAGGGTGCCAGCCCTTGAAAAACACTTGATATTCATCATTATCCATATTATTGTGTCCTTGTGTACTCAGAAAGTAGTTGCTGTCAAAGATACTCTCATGACTGGCCACAAAGAAAGAATCTTTCCACTTCAATATATGAGAAAGAAATTAAATGTCTGGAAATTGTCTCTAGGCTGCAGAGACACTCCAGTGTTCCAGCTGTTGCCATGAGACCTCTGGATTAACTGCCCACATGCCAAAAATTCTCAAAGCCCACTAACAGGTTAAAGATGAACGGAAAAACTTGCTGTAAACAAATACATTATTAGCAGATGGAACATCACAAATCAGTAACAGAAGAGGATGGTAACATCTAAATACACACATTTATATCAGTTTGTCCTGCGCTGTCAAGCAAAATTCTATCATTTACCTGCCTGCCCTGTGAGAAGCTAAAAATTTAAAAAAGACTATTTGTGCCTATCTGACACAAATGTAGACACGTACGGAAAATGACACTGCAGGAAAAGTATTGATTACTTGTCTTTATTTTGTTTCTTAAATCAGAGACTATCAAGCAAGAATCCAAGAAGTCTAAATTGCTGGACAGTTAGTAGGTTGAATTAAAGCAGAACAGCAAGTAGAGGAACATATTTAGCAAGTATCAAATAAACAGGAAAAACAGTGGTTTGAAACTAGTCACAAAGTTATGTTATCTTTTTTCCAAAAATTATTATTCATTTTGTTGTTGTTGTTCTGAGGAAGCAGTGCTTTGGATAATGAAATTTTTGGCTTGATCAAAGAAAGGGCAAGTGCATTCACATGGAAGTGGACAAACCATGTACCAAAAACATCATCCAAAACTGAGGAACTTGGTTTTCTTCATATAAAAAGAGGGACATTTCAGCACAATTTTTTATTTCTCCCAAATGGTCAAAATGTTAAATTCCATACAAAATTATAAAAACATTTCAAAGCTCAGGAAGCTTCAGTATCAAACAGAATCGCTGTCCTCTGGAAAACTCAAAATTAAGACACAATCACTTTGTCTGTTGTTATATTATACTGAAGTAATGTCAGTAAGAGGAAATGTGTCTTAAGCTAAATGTATTAATATAGCTGATACATCTTACTGTTACAATACCAGTAAGTGTGACTGTGTTCCAACTTCAATATATTAGATTGATAAAATACCAGTGAGAGAACTATCATTGTAACCATTCCTACCCTTGTAACTGTAAACCTATATTTAAGCTGACATATTCTCACAACTCATTGACTGCTCCCAGAATTAACAAAAAGAGATAAAATGAAAAAGATAGTCAAAGAAATGCTACAGATTTTAATACCATCCATTAAATGCCATACTAAGGCTGCATGCCAAGCAGCCTTCATTGTTTTGACTGTAGATGTATCTACAGGTCTTGTTATGTACTTTACTATAATTTTAATCAATAATGATAAAATAACAAGTTACTTGTTTCTCAGAATTGCCAGCTTTAGTATTAGCAGTAATGGCATGATTCTCACAGATTTAATGGATAATCCAAAGCTCAGTGGCCAGTCTTCCGTTAACTTTCACAAGCAGTGTGTCAGACCTCTGACGGTGTAAACTTTAGATATAGTAATATTTTATCTCGTAAACCACAACCTATAAAAGAAGTAAATAGGTTCCTATCTTTTTGACTGTCATCCTCCTGATACCAAAAGAAAATTCTGTTCTGTTTTCCTGTCATAATAATGTAAATTAATTTACCATTTTATGCAATTGAAGATGTGCATCATATTTTCTATTCCTCTGTTAAGGAAAATGGGAATATTGTTTAACTCACAGAGGGGATTTCAAGCTTAGCTTTATAATCATAGCTTTGAGTAGCCTGAATGCACAATTGCAAGCAAACACGTTCTCCTTGTTTTGTACAAAACTAAGCAATTCTTTTCAGCAGGCACTTTCAAAGGTCTGCATGAGACAGTTTCCATTTATTTTTTCAATTGTTCAGCATTTACTACTAAACCTTAAGTTAATCAATTAAAACCACTGTGAGAAGGCCAGTGTCCTTAGGTTACTAGTCCAGTTTGTCTTTGGTGTGAAATGATTGTCTTTGAAAGTACTCACAGTCTTCCTTCCAAATTGTCCTCACTGTTATTTGCTCAAGATGTTCAGAAAACAGAAACTAGTAGTAAATACTCTTTTTTTCTAAAAAAGCTGATCATCTTTCCAAACTAAGCTATTGGACAAAGTCACTATATGAAGTTGTACTCTAGAAACCTTTTCCCCTATGCATAGAAAGGCACAAAACACATATCATACACTTCTTTTAGGAATAAATATGTAACAGTCTGCCAAAATTACATAAATTTTAGTCCTTTTTGATCTCTTTGCACTGCTTAGAACTTAGATTAATGCAGGTATTAGGTGCCTATTTTGACATAAACGCCTATTATTGTAGTGCATTTAAGAGATTTATAGATTCAGGGAGTTGTAATAAACTGACTGAAGAGAGGAAGGCAAGGGGCTCTGAGGACATGAGGAAAAGGAGTGAGAGGGTACTAAGCAGTCCCTGGAAAGAAGTAAACTTGGTTGGGAACTAACAAAGAGAGACAAGGTGAGTAGTTTCCACGCGCTGGGGTGATATCTTCTCTCATTTAATGCAAATCCATCGGAAGAGACTGCAAGAAGGACTTTGCTTTCATTTGGCTGTCAAAGAGAGGGAGAGGAACTGATCGGGAAGATATTCAAGTACCTGCTCAAGTAGCCCTCAGGTCCCATTAATGGGGGATTATTAGCTTCTAGTGCAAAACAGATTTTATCACTTCTCAGTGTGATTTTGCACAGCCAGAAAGGGCCATAACAGTAACTTATGCTTCTTCATCAGCTTTCCTTGATAGGGAAAAGCGGGACTGGGGGGTCCTCAATGATACAAACTGAGGGGGAAAATAAACGGTGCATTAGATGCATGAATGCAGTGTCACAGAGTTAGCCATGCCTTGTGGGCCCAGCACCTCTGCTATAGCTATAGCTCCTTCAGCACTCTGTGGGGAGGGGGCGAGGGAATGAATTCTGCCCGAGGAAAGCAGAGTGTGCCACCGAGGTGCTGCGCAGCGCACCCCTCGGAGTGCCGCTGCCGTCCTCGCCGGTGGGACTCACCCCAGGGAAAAACGTGGAAGCAATTCCAGCTCCTCCCTGAGCACAGGGCCTGTAACTGTCCACACAAGCAGGGGAAAAGCCCTCCTGGCACTCTTCCCATCCTCCTTCTCCTCTGACATTTTGCACCTATAAAAAGTCTACACAAAATGGGGCTCTAAAAATGAAGCTGAGGATTTAAAATGAAGCAGTTACCACTGCAGTCACGTTCATGCAGCTTCTGTCCTTGCCCAGTAGCAGTTCTTTGGAAAAGGACTTTGTGATACCTTGCTTGTAAACTGTGCGATATAAAATTAAGTTCTTTGCCCTTCCTTGGCAAAAAGAAATATAAAAATCACTGCTATAAATACTGCATCCATCTTCTAAAATGTATAGCTTTTAATACTATATCACACATGGTGAAAACAGATCAAGAAAACAGATTGAGGCTTTTTAAACCATCGGTTTTATCCTGCCAGCTGCACTTATTCCCACTGTCATTTACTATCAACATTTTAGTGTTCCAAAAAAAGTGTAAAGACTCAAGCATATTCTTGAAAAATAGTATAAGCTGCATGCTAATGAAGCCACTCTTCCTGAGGGTCTGTCTCCTGCTATTTGTCAATAAAGACATTTAAGTTTATATAGTAAATAACGTCTGCTCCTTAGAACATATTGCAAAGCACCAAGAAGAAATAGGAGGATAACAAGTACCAGGCATTGTTACTTTGCTAAGAGAAACACTAGCGACTCCCTCCATCAATCACCACCTCTGCCCCTCCCCAATCTCCTGAAAATAACATCTAATTAATTGATGTATCATTCAAAAATTTGGATTCCGGAATATGACAACACAAGTATTGTATAGTGGACAGATCATTAAAACAGCACAAATTTTTCTGAACTGTAAATAATGAAAGAGAGAATCGGATTTGTGCCATCGTTCTCAGCAGCACATACAGCAATTTTAAGAAGCTGAAGCTGACATCCAACTGACTTCTTAGCAAATATTACCCCTGGCTGCACTGGCAGATTCCACCATAATATCTGAGATTGAAACACTAACTGACTGCTGCCAAGCCAGGACTTAGCCTTGGCTTTTATATTGCCTACTTACTGAGTTTTGGTTTGATTTTTGGGGGGGTGGTGGTGGTGTTGTTTTTCTTAAGAAATTATTAATTTGTGAAAGTATTTGCATTTTAGCTTTACATTATCTTAACACACAGTACAAAAACAAAAGGTATGCAAATACTCTCTCTCCAGTGGCCCAAATAAGATTTATATACTCTTATCTCTTAGCATTGTTGTTCTGTGCCATAAAAGCCATGAGAAATATGTGAGCACATGAAGGAAGGGATAGCCAAGAGGATATTCAAGTAATTTAGTTTTTATCCCAAATATAAACAACAACATTGTAGTGTGCACAGATAAGCACTGCTCCAGTTCCATCAGGGGTTTCTGCTGCTATCTATATGGCGTGATATTTATCATTCATACAATGACCTTCAACCATTTACTTTGCTACACTACCAAGACCCCTTCATAGAATAAAGGCCAAGTTTTACAGAATTAGAAAATATTAGACTTTCTATACAGTAGTTTTACATCGGTCTACATTTGCCCTCAGGGTAAAGCAGGGCAACACACTTTCGCTCAGGTGCACCTACACAGATCTCTCAGTGGCTGAATTATTCATGAGTAATCTCAGGACAAAATACAATCTTTAAAGTAATGACTGGAAATTTGTGTTACTACTGGGGATGAGGCACATTTCTGATCCAAAACATCCCCAGGATGTTTGAGTACTACAGGATGGGAAACAGCAACTACCGGACCCACTGGTTCAAATGAATACATGGATGTATCCAAATGCGTTTAAGCTCTTCCAGAGAGATTCGCTCCTGAACCATTCCTGAAGCATCCCTCTGTGGAGGGACAAGTTGGCTAGCAGGAGGGTCCCACCTCTCCCTGGGCAGCCCCAGGACATTTCTGTAACTCAAGAGCATGCCCTGGCTGACGGCAGGAATAGGAGTCTGTGAGGCATTTCTACCCAAACTACTTGTGTTAGCTGCACAGCTGCAAGAAGGAAAAAATAAAGCCCTGTTTGCTCGGATTGGAGCAGAGAGATGTGATGTTACCTTCAGGAGACCGCATGAAGGTGTTTTACTCCGATTAAAAAGGAAAAAAAAGGGCACACCAAACCGCTTGAAACCTACAAAGAAGTACCGCCTTTGCAGTTACACTAGTTAGGATAACAGTTACAAGGGCTATTAGCCTCCATATTACAGATCAGCAGAAGAGGTCAGGGACATATTTCAGCAAAGCAGTATTTCTCAGATAGGCAGAAGGAATCATTTTAATCTTCTTTGGGCTATTCACTTGGCTAAATCAAATGATACAAGCAACCATTCCAGAGTTTAGGGACCACGGCTGCACTTAAAGTCCCTGGATTTCTGTGGCTGTTGCCAGAAGTAAATCAAAATTAGGGTGCGTCTCCAGCACTGGAGAATGTTGCCTTCAGAAAGACTAAGGGATCACTGAAGATATTGGATAGACCAGAAGTCAAAGAAAAGAACAGGTCTGGTTGTGCAATAGTTGAACAGACCTACAATGGGGCTGAAAAGATAAGGAAGTCTTTTAGAGAGGTTGCTTGCACGCCTTATTTTTAATGGTAATGGTAAAATGCTGAAAGAGCTTTCCTTGTCATTTTTTTTAATTAAATTTACATCCAAACGTAAGACTCGGAGAAGAGTTAAAAAGAGACAATGAAGACATGTAAAAGACTTTATAATCCTCTAGTATTTATTTTAGATTTTGAATAAAATATTGAATCGTTCAAACTAGAATCACTGGATTGAGCTCATCCTAATTTTAGGCAAATTTAGATCAGAGTATGGGTATAAATTCCACTTTTCAGCCCTCTCCAGTAAACATGACCCAAACTACAGGTGGGGGCAGGTAAGAGGGAGGAGCTTAATACAATCTAGCTAAATTGTCCCTCTGGTTGCAGGGAAGAAATATCCTCTCTGCAATGTCAGGAAAATGCAGAAATCAAAATTACAGTATTAAAAATAAATGTGACTTATCTTATACTTTGAGAGGGATTTTTGTCCTGCAGAAATGTAATAATACAAGTTCCTGGTCAGTCTGGGATATTTATAAAGGTATCTGTGTTTTTCTCTTCTGTTATGCATACTCTTTGCCTGTTAGGAACATTTATTCTGTTGCACAATAAACATTTTATGTTTCTGTGTCCTGCAAGGTCACCTAAGCTTATGAAAACCAAGCTGCTGTCTGTCTGCCTTACCTCATCACTAAAATTCCCAGACAGAACAGAAACTCCAAAACTCATCAAAATACTATCAGTTAGACTGAAGAGAATTAGAGCTGAATACTAATTTTAATACCTCTATTATGTATGCACAAGACAACTATACTTGAGATTGAAATAGCAACACATCTTGAAGGACTCTTGTTTATTCACTCTTCCCCAAAAGAAGAAAAGTAAAAATTCCATCTAATGAAGTGAGAAGGTGAAGGTAGTTTACTTTGCGAGTGAGTTAGTTAATGAGGCAATATCCTCTTGAATCTTTGAGATAAGCTCTAGGTCAAAAGTAGACAAATTAGCATAACATTCATATTAATATATTTCAGAATCAGATACAGAAACAACCTGCACTCTGAAACCTGCCTAATCACAGACAGCTAATTTTCAAAGGAGTTTTGGCACTCATTATGGTGATGGATGACAGTACTAAAAACATCAACATTTCCTTCAGATCTGCCATGCTTTGTAAGCACTTCTCTTATGTCTCCATGAATTGTACTTTATATTTTTCATAATTTATTTAGATACTCAGAGAAGTAAAATGAGGTTCCTTGTTGAAGGTATTTTGGCATGCTGCAACGCTGCATTTGTGTACTTGCGATATAGATAATCCAACATGGTATTGTATTTTAGTACCAGGCTGTTGCAGTGCTGCTACTCTAAAGCTATTATTATCATATCGCAACGAGAAATACACACAGACATTTGTACAAACACACTCACACAGGCAAAATATTCTGTACACAAAGTGTACTAGTATTTATGGACTACTTCGTCACGCGTACATGTACAGATACATATATGCAAACACCTCAGCTGTCATAGCTGTGTATATGAACTGTAGCCACTGTCAAAATATGTTAACCTGTATGCTACTGTATGCAAATTATTAAATTATCTTCTTTTCCTGTAAATGAAATTAAACATTGGTACACCAAAACACATTAAAAACTCTGGGTTAACATTGCTGATGCTGTCTAACAAAAAAACAAACAAAGAAGAAGGAAAGGATGTGTGGAAGATGCTATTAAAAAAAAAAATAAAATCAGGGAGTCATTTTCAAGAAAAAGGCACCTACAACTGTTTCCTTAGGTTTTAATGGATTATGTTGATGAAGTTGGTTTAGGCTGCCTGCAATTCTGTGGAGTTCGTCTGAACTAGTCAACATAGCGAGCTTGATTCTAGGATGAAGTGCATTTCTTACAGTCTCAAAATTCACTGTTTCTGGAGAAAATGCATTTTGAAATATAGTATTAATCATCAATAAAAATGAAATGCAACTCTTTGCCCTGTGAGCACCAGACCTGGATAAACAGGTACTCAGGGCCCATTCTTAGAAACGTGTTAAGCATCTTTGGAGGCGATGAGCACACTCAGCTTACACCGCCTACAAGGGAAACTGATGTCTTTTGGCATCTTCTGGGTTCAGGCTCCTTTTGAGTACAGTAAAAAAGCACACAAAGGGCTCATGCCTTAGGCAGCGCAGATTAGCCAAAAGCGCATATGCCTAAAAATAAGAAATGACTGGAGAGTGCAAGGCAATGGTAGGGACAATGGGAAGATTTACCCTGCAAGTTACTGGAACACAAGCTGGCCATGGGCCTACTAGCAGTGGAAAGCGGAGAGGAAGCCAAGGGAAGGGAGCTCATCTTATATGACATGAGAGCCGACAGCATGTTGGCAGCCGTGGTCACAGACATGACAGCTGTGAGTCAGGTTACAGCTTTCCCTCTCCCACCCCAGGGGCTCCGCTCCCCCTCTCATTTGTGATAGGAACAAAATCTGCAGCTCACTGGGTGCCACGGCGATCGATGCTACTTCAGCATTAGTTACAGTGGTCACTTCCAGCCCGCTGCTGGAAATGCCTTTATCGCCTAAATATTCTTTTTGCTCAGTTTCACAATATTGCTCCTCTCGCATCATCCTAAGACTCCCTTTCTTGCTTACTGTTTTCTGAATGAGTTCTGGCTATGGCCATGCTCTGTCCCTTCGTTGTTTGGGGCTGTGTAAGATGTAGCACGAAACGCTGGATGAGACGGTCTCTATGCATTTTTATGCCAGTGAAAACATAGTTCTTTCCTAAAGATCCCTCTATCTGCTGGTACCTTCCTAATAATTCATTGTTGTCTTGGGTTTCAGCGGCAAAGTTTTGGTAGCTGCTAGAAGCTTCCCCTGTGTCCAACAGAGCCAATGCCTGCCGGCTCCAAGACAGACCCACCGCTGGCCAAGGCCAAGCCCATCAGCGACAGTGGTAGCACCTCTGGGCTAACAGATTAAGAAGGGGAAAAAAAAACCTGGGCAACTGCAGCCAAAGAGAGGAGTGAGAATATGTGAGAGAAACCACTCTGCAGACCCCAAGGTCAGTGAGGAAGGAGGAGGAGGAAGGAGGCTGCATTCCCCTGCAGCCCCTGGGGAAGACCCCGGTGAGGCAGGCTGTGCCCCTGCAGCCCAGGGAGGCCCACGCCGGAGC
>JAVKLA010000030.1:20914402-21001682 GCA_034782735.1 Sagittarius serpentarius | reverse complement strand
GGAGCAGGCTCCTGGCAGGACCTGTAGCCCGTGGAGAGAGGAGCCCAGGCCGGAGCAGGTTTGCTGTCAGGAGTTGTGACCCCGCGGGGGACCCGCGCTGGAGCCGTCTGTGCCTGAGGGACTGCAGCCTGTGGAAGGGACCCATGCTGGAGAAATTCATGGAGGACTGTCTCCCATGGGAGGGACCCCATGCTGGAGGAGAGGAAGAGTGTGAGGAGTCCTGCCCCTGAGGAGGAAGGAGCAGCAAAGACAACGTGTTATGAACTGACCCCAACCCCCATTCCCCATCCCCTGTGCCGCTGGTGGGGAAGGTAGAGAAAATCAGGAGTGAAGCTGAACCCAGGAGGTGAATGATAGAGCGGATTTGGTAGGCACCTGGCATCCAGCCAGGGTCAACTCACCACAATTGTAAACATGATACTTCAGGCCTCTTATGGCAGCTTGGCTGGCATGAGCTCAAAGGTAAGCAGGGAAATAGTTGGTGACATCCCAGTGTGGGGACTTACTGGCACGAGCACTGCTGACACCACAAAGCAGAGAGTCCTAAACTGACTGTAAATTCACTTGGCATCCAAAGGCTTCTCTTAGTCAAGCCATTAATATTCCAGAGGGATTTTCCCATCATCCAAGGACCAGCTGTGTGCTTTGTCCCGGGCTCAGATCCTTATGTCTGGCCATATTCTTGCATCATGCAAGAAGAAGGAATTAAAGCCATTATGATGAGACCATGAATTAAGGAATTCCTCAACGGAAGAAGCATGGTCTGCTCAATATGTAACTACTGCATAGATATGAATCTAACACAGTATTTTGATTCAGCTTAAAAGAAGGTGGTGTAGTTTCTCCACCCAAAGATGCAGAAAGAAATCTTAAATGTAGGCAGGAAAAAAAAAAAAAAGTGCATTACCAAGCCAGAAAAATACAATAAGTCTCTGATTTCTCCTTCCTGCAAAATTTCTCTGTGACCATAACATGGGAAAATTTGTGAAAAGCTTTTGTTCTTCTTAGTTAGTAGATATTCACCTTTATTATAGATGAACAGGTAGCTAGGAGTTTCCTATCAGTTATCTAGAAAGCTCATAACCATGCCTATGCATTGCATCACAGATTCTCCTATATTGTACAAAAATCTGAGTTTTTTCCAAGTCCATTCCTACCTTGGCTAGCATTTATTTGCTAGTATTGAAAATTTATCTCATTTCTAGTCAGATTATGACAGTAGCTTTTAGTTCAGCAAACATCTTTATGCTTTCTGCCATGTGGATCCTTATTCTTCAGAGGAGCTCTCTGTAAAACACCACAAAGCCATCTCATGGATCCTTAGATGCTCCCCAAAAACTCACGCATGTCTTGATGCCAGTGAACACCTTGGCTGTACCTCGGCTGCTGCTATTCTGATACAACAGAATAGGTTGTCAATGAGATTTTCTGGCATCCTTCTTATCACTTGTCAGAGTGGAAGGCCTATGGGAGGGACTGTATTTTTACTCTGTCCTTGCACACCACCTGCCACGAGATGCTTCTCATTCAGAAGAAACAGCAGGAGACAGCTGCAGCTTGTGGCCTGAATGACTACGGCCAGCTCCAGAGACCTTGTTGCAACTATCTTCTGTAAGCGATACCCACATCAAAAAATGGAGCACGCTGACGCTAAGTCCTTCTCTCAGTGCTTGGCCCAGGAAACAATGTTAGATTTAATAGCGGATTATAACCCTTATGTATAGCAACTTAATTCTTACGCATAGCAACTGAATTCACTTGTTTGATATCCAAGTTTCACTAGTGATCACAGTTGATCACAGGGTCATATATATATATATTCACATGCAACTTTAAGTGTTCAGCTGTTCAACCTCACTTGAGGGAAACCAAAGAACACAACAAAAGGAAAACCTCAATTAATGTTTTAACAGTTGCTGGGGTTTTGTCCCTCACTGTCTTTACAGTGTGTTTCATCTTGTATCTTTAAGCATTATAGATTCACAAGCATTATGCAAAGCATTATGAGGATAATCGGCACAATGGGGGTTCAGTATTTAATGAAAGTAACTCTTGTTTTTAATTATAGCATTTAAGATCATCTTATTGTCAAGTGGAATACAGCCCTGCTATTTTGTGATTTGGCTTCCATGGTTGGATTTAGGAAATATCCCACCACCCTCTCCTTTTACAATGAAGATCATTTCCCACATTTTCAGGTAGCTGTATACATGTTATATACTTTGTTTGGAAACTTTCCAAAACCAGGACTTAATAGCAAAAAAATCAAAGGGATCATATGAACATCCTAGTGGAAAATATTTTATTGTTTTAACAGAATGTAATTGAAGGAGGGCAGAAGTTCAGTTTTAGGTATCTCACTCCAAGATGGTTTTAACTTCTGGCATATATGGTTCCCCCCTTTTTGCAGTTTCTTTCTGCTAAAAAGTATGTCCCGTAACTAAAACAGCCCCAGTGCTAGACTACTTGGAGCAGACATTTTGGCTGCAGGTAATTAGATTTCACACATTTTATATTTTCAATTATTTCATTTATAGTATAATCAATGTTTTTCACATGTAAGGAGCACTATATTGGACTAGAGATTTCTATCTTGCAAGAGAAATCAGCAAACAAAAGAATAAAACCATGATTAATAACGTCTTCCAAATTCTGTTTGCATACAGATATGCGCTATATCTCAGCAACAGCAAAAAGTAATTTTATCCAGACACACACACATTCCAAAGCTGAAAAAAAATACATAATTGCTGTGTTTAATGTTTGTATCTTTTGTGTATATTTTAACCATATTTGCAATTTACAAAGCTGTTTGCCTGATGGCATTATTACAAATCTATGAAATCCATCCTTTGAACAGATGGTGCTATAAAACACAATTGTATCTGGGAAGAGGTGATTGAAGACATAGTATATGTGTAGGCGTACATGTGATGACACCTAAAAGACCACAAAAGCCATGTAAAATAGATGAGCGCACCAACTGGGAGGCCCAGTTTCCCAGGATGGCTGATAGGTATGTCTTTTTTGTAATATCAAACGCCATCTTTGCCATGCTTGTAAAATAATACCCATTGGGTATAGGAATAAAGAACTCCACTGCTACCTCAGCAGTATCTTTTTCCTGAAAGCTCTGTATTCCCCATGGATGATCTGTTTCAGCAAGAAAGAGATAAACAATGTGTCATGTTATTTAGTTTCTCCGCATTTTCAGGTGAATTTTTTTTTATGGAACAATCTGTTATTGGTATAAGAACCCAACAAAAGTTTAAACATTTCCTTTCATCATAACAGTAGCAGTAGCAATATTTATTTAGTAAGTCTTTGAGGCTACTTTTTCATGAAAATATGCAGCAGAAATAATAAAAAGCCAATAGTATATTATTTGATTTGATGTATATAAGAAGCTGGCTCCAAGTGCTGAAATTTATACAACATGTTGGCATAGCTCAAGGAGAGCAAATTTGCAATGAATGATGATAATTTGCACTGAAAGAAATTAGTGCCTATTTTGATTAGGAATTAGCCTTCTGTTCAAATTTCAGCAGAGTAATGTATTCATTCCTGGTTAAAGCATTAGTTGGGTTGAAAGGGTGAGAAAAAAGCTGGTGGACAAAGGGAAAATTAAAAAGTAAAAAGATTAAAGAGCTATTTCTCTAGTTCAGTAATAAGGTAACTTATACAGTTCAAACAAAGAAATCACAGCCAGTGGGTTACACTGAAATGCACATATACCATGATACCCAACCTTTGCTGAGGTAGGAACTCCTATTTTTCAGTTTTTAGGAGTACATTGTTCACTTTGTATCTTTGCACCTAATCACACCCAAATTGCTCAGATTTGGAGGCAGGTAGAAATGTTACCCTGCCATTCTCTGACAACACACAGCAGTTGAGGAAGTGGTATGCACTCCATGATTACATACATACAAATATTGCACAGCTAAGATTTTGCTTTCTACCCTTTAGCGCTGGTCTAGAAAAACAATTCAGCAATTATCTTAAAGCAATTCAGGTTAAACCTACAGAAGCAGGCTTCAGAGCTACTGAAATCTTCAGCTGCCCCACTACAGTTCCTGCCCAAGGTGCCACACTAGCCAGGGCTACAATTCCTACAATTTCTAGCCAGGAAAAACACATTTCCAGAAAGAATTGGCTAGAAATTCAGCTTTATGTGTTGAAAAAAGTAGCAGAGAACAAACGAATTCTGAGCAATCTCTGCTCTGAGAAAGTCAAAGCATTGACTGTGATGAAGTGGAACCTGGAAGGGCCTGCCACTCAAGCGTGCAAGGTCTTTGAGGAGTTAATCTATGAGATAAGCTTAAAAAATGCCAGTATTTCTGTTGTGGTGCCAGCTGTCAGGGCTCTGACAGTTTACCTCAGCACTAAATCTTCAGAACAAAGGAACTAGGTCATGAAACAGAAAATTTAAGCATATTCCCCACGAAACTTACCTTAAAGGATGAGCATTCAGGTTACTAATTCAAGGACTGAAAAGTCAGAAAAATGACAAATTTAGGGCTGTATGTTCAACTTTAACTCCCCCCCCCTTTTTTATATATGCTCACTGTTGAACTACTAATTAGATAACTGCAGAATAATTGTATGTAAAGACCATACTTTAGCTGATGGCAAAAAGGAGTGCTATTATTTAATTTTAAATGATTAATCAAACCAGGGGTTTAAAATATCTTTGTGAACACAGTGCCTGTCATTCAGTGTTTCTAAGTTATTTATGGTTAACCTGACAATTAAAACTATTCTTTTTAATACTGAAATTAAAACCAATAAAAATACAAATTATATTTACAAATATTCTAAAGGAATTAAGCTAGTTAAGTGCAAATAAGACCTTCTGCACAATGACAATAGTCCTCTGGGTTTTTTCCCCCCTGCAGAAAGATATCTAGTGGCTACCCTAATGGCCAATTTTCTCCCCAATTAATATAAAGTAAATTTAGGCTATTGAATGAATCTGGACTTAAGCATTGAGAAGGCCTTAACCTAAATCCAATGAAAGTAAATCATGATCAGATGTAGAATTTATCATCTGAGAAGAAAAGGAGCATCTCGGTACCCAGGCCCACTGAGAAAGAAGCACCTGGACGATGGCAGCTCGGTCTGTGCAGAGATGAAGCTTTTTCAGCCAAGCTGTAAGTTGCACTGCAGCGACATGGGAAGAGCAATGGGTCTGGTATTTCTTGGGCCCACTCAGGCCACAGCAGAGACAACTCTGGCAAAAGCCATACACCCTTCTCATTCCCTAAGATCTCCAATTTCAATGAAGTGCTCTAGCAACACACTCATTTATTTACCACAGGAGAAAGCAGAAGCTTATAAAGGCTTGTTTAAGAAGGGGAAGGATTGGAACTGCATGGGAAAAGGAGATAGTTGTCTCCTTTTCAGTTTTAGGAACTGGAAGACATCACCTCCTTGTGTGTCTTCCCCAGAGCCCCAACAAACCCCTGCCACCCCTGAGCTCCTTCCCTTAGCCACCTACCTGCCCTCTTTCACTGCCTCGGTTTCCTCCCACCCCCAATCACAGTTCAGCTCTTTGGACCCTGAGATGTTCCAACTCCATTGGTCAGCAGCACCTCTACATCTCTTTTACTTTTTGTTCTCTGTATTGCTCTTTCTTCGTCACTCCCTCTTGAATATGACAGGGGAAGATGCAGCAGCAGTGGAAGGGGGGTGATCTCTCTGGGCAGAGCTGAGCTGACAGATCTCTGCTCTGTGTTTGCTCTTGAACACCTATAAAGAGTTCAGAAAAGCCAAGGTAAGGACTTTGGCCACCAATAGGGAGACGTATACTGAAGCTCTCTCTTGCCTACCCAGCTACCAATTTTGCAAAAGACAAAATAATCAATTGCTTATAGCCAAAGGCTTTAACAGAGATCTCCTTCACTCAGTGTGAATCAACTTCAACTTTCTTATGCCAGACACTCTTCAATGTACAGCTCCCAGTGTAATTAAAGAGCGTATAGCCAAGAGAGTGCAAGTTTTCAAATGCTGATGCCCTCACGAAAGCAGTGCTGCTCCTAGTTCCCTTCTGTCTTCCTGCTCCAGACGGGAAAGGAAGGACACAGTCTGTATCTCCCCTTGTATCCAAAAGTTAAGGCAATGTGTTTACCTTGTTCCGCTTTCTACCTAGCCACAAAATGCATGTACTGCGCAAAGCACTCCTAAGTTTTGCAAAGTTATTTCCTGCTACTGGAGAAAATAATACAATGTTACCATAAATCAAACCTCAGTCTTTAATGAATGGGCCATTTCATAAGGAGAGACAAAATCTTTTATGAGGCTAACCAATAAAGCTGGAAAAAAACATGGAGGCTTTTGGGAATACATTCTTCAAACCATGATTTCTTCAGGTCATGAATTTATGGGTCAAGTCTATTTAAAAACACCAGCAGTGTGTGTATGGTACCATGAACAAGACATGGAGAAATAAGGCAGATTACATCTAATATGTATTTACAAAGCCATCGCTCATAAACTGTTCAGAGAATAAATGTTTCCTAAAGCCATTTTAAGCACACTGAAATATGCTCCCTGACAAACACATCCTTTACAACCTCCAAGTCACAAATGGTTTTCAGTTTAAAACCAGCAGATACTGTTTTTCTAAAGCAGTACAGAAGTGGCATATCCTTCTGCATAAAGTGCTTGCTTAGTGAAGATAATTGAGGACGGAAAATACATTATTTTTCTGTTCTATCCACCATGGCAATTAAAAACAACAATTAATTGTGTCAAGGTGCAAAACGATGATTTTAATTACACTGCCAGAGTAACATAAGAGGTTCACATGCATCCTTGATTGGTCCGGGATACTACAGAAGAAAAGATAGAAATCCTTCCCTAGGGCAATGTTCCCCACCTCGTTCGTGTTGATTTACTTCACAAATAACCTCACTAACTTATTTTATTGACCTCCGTGGTAGCAGGTTTTTGAAAGTAAAACCAAGATATTTTTCCCTTTTATGGAAGTTTTATTATTTCCCTCTGTTTTAAATACTACAGAAGTATGTGCCATATACAGCATCATATTTTACAGCCTGTCTTGTAATTTAAAATTGATTATGAAGGTAACACAAATAATTCCAAAGCAATGAAAAAGCTGATTTTCAACAACATTCACAGTATCATTCAAAGCTCATCACGTCCAGATTTCTCACTACCATTGCTATCACACTGAAGCATGCTCGGAAAGCAGAACACCAAAAAGACCCTCTTTTCTTTAATTATGCTTTTACCTCTGCCATCATTGAAATAGCATGCCCTAAGGCAAAATAGGGAGAGACAGCAAAATCTCTCCTGAAAAGTTCATAAAGCAAACATGATCCATATATCTAAGTGCCTATTCCCCTTGTACCTTCAGGGAGAGAGGAATATTACTGAAATGATTAAGTTCATTTTACTGTCTAGTGCCTTTGAATAGTATTGTTAAATTGGAAAAAGAATATCACTGCACTCTTGAAGCCAGGGTCTCTAATCCAGTGCTAGAGGCACATGGAACCATACCCACATGCTGCAGAAGATTAATATATTCAGATTTATATTAGATGTTTTAAGCTGAAGAGGGCAGTTTCACACTAATGCAATATCCTAGCTTAAATGGCTTTGTCAAAACAAGTTTTCCTGTGGTTTCTGACCTTTTTTTGTTCAACTATTACAAATACAGAGACTGCCTTAATCCCTCTTGTTTTTATTCAAACACCTGTGCTGGTGTATATTCATAAAGATGTTTCGTATTCCATCATGCACCTTCCCGATGGTTTTTATTAAAGATCTTTGGGAAGATTTTCCTCTTACCCCGTTCCTTGCTTCTTCAGAACAGATGATTAAAATACTTCCACGGAGATGCACAACATGGACCCACAACTAGTGTCAGTCACTGAGCAAAAAATGAGCCAGTGTGTTGGGTAACTGGTTATTGCAACCGTTTTTTTCATGTCAGCCTGCGTTCTTATTGTGATTCAGCAGAACTGCTGAGGCATCAATTAGTGCATGGTTTCTAAAAGCTTTTATAATTCATGTTTCAAATGCCAGCTTCAACCACAAAGCACAGCAGTCCCATAATCTACAAAATAAAATTTGGGGCTCAATTTCCATTTACCTAAACCTCTTCAATAATAAAAATGTGTCTGCTGAAGACATCTGTTACAACTCAGTAACATCTAATTTTAATGGTAAATAATAGTTCAGCTACGTAAGATTAGAGGTTATGGGCTAGGCCTTTTGGCTGGCTTGGCGTCCCTGTTGAAATGTTCTGCCAGCCAACTTAATATATGCATTAAAAAATCCCAATGACTTGATGATTCTCTCCTCCTCCTAAGCCTCAAAATAAAGCAATTCTGTCATCTCTTAATGCTTTGCTCCATCGCATTGTTGAGCCTATGGCAGTGTCTGTTTGATGGGACTGACAATAATATTATTTCTTTTCACTAAAAATATAGGCTAAATGAGGAGAAATCCAGAGTTAATTATATGGTGGAAACATACGCTCTGCTGGAGAGGAGGTGGAGTTGCAAAAATCACTGTATTTCAGGCCAGCCCTGCTTGCATTCCTTGGTTTGAGATATTGGACTTTGTCAACCCAAAGCCTGAGTTTCAGGTTTTTTTCAGATCAAATTCAGTCTTCTAGCACATGTAAGTCACAAAATGGTACACAGCTATTGTAGAGGATGTTTTTGGAAAATAAATATAACAACATCACCATTCATAACAGTCAAACCACCTGTGACTTTTAACCAAAGTTCTGCATTCCTTTTTAATCTAAAACCCTGTGAGAGATATTTATGATTCTCCTGGGTAATATATATATATGTTAATGAAATAACCAGATTTGAAATGCCTGTGGAAATCACGGCACAAAAAGGATACCGTCACTTCATCTAGCCTCTAGCAGAGCACCCAATCCGGCGAATCACCAAGTGATTTTTTAGGACATGCATGAATAAAGCTGCATAGCACCATTCACCAGAGACTCAAAAGCTACTACATAAGTCTCTGTAAAGCTGGCAGAACCTGGGAAGATTGTGCCATCAAAATCAGTCTGCTCCATTTGAAAGCCGAGTAGCAGAAATACTGTAAGCTTGGGAAGAAAAATGATCAGACGCCCCACAGGCTCGCTGCTGATGTTGCGGAGGTCTAAATGGCCTGCTGGACTTTTTGAAAGAGAGGAAAGCCTGGGCCAGGTCATGGCTTGGGTTTTACTCCCCCTGCCCCGCTTTCCCTCGGGGTGTGCGCCCCTACTCTGTCTCCTTTCCCAGCTCTGCAGCCTGCGCTCTTTCTCCTTCCTTTCTAGGAAGACTTACTACGGTACTGTTTCTAGAGACTATCCACTTACAGACAGTGCCTAAGGTGTAGAAGAATTATCAAGTCTGCCACTTGCATGACTCACTCATACAGATAAAGAAACTGCAATCCAGGAACGGGAGAGTGCCCTAAAATAACATCACAGACCCTCTCCCCAGCGATCGCCAGGCTTTCCTCAGCTATCACTCACGAGTAGCATTTTAATACACTGTGGTCCTGGTTCTTCACTATATCACTTCTGGTAGAGTCACCTGCAGCTCTACAAATCAAGTGAAAACCAGGTGGCAGGTATTTTTATTTAATTTTAGTAGTGCTTTATGAATAAATCTGTAATGTAAAGTTGGGAAATGAACAACCAACTTTTGACAAAAAAAAGACATTTAAAAGGGCCAAAGACTTTAGATGAGCTACTTGCACCTTTTATTCAAGCTTAAGTCCATAAAACAATCACACACCTCTCCAGAGCCTTTTGCTCTTTTCTGTCTTCTCCTCTGTGTCAGGACGAGGGCTGGCCATGGGCACCCACATCAGCACGCTGACACAGCTGACTCTGTGACCACAGGCACAAAGGAGGCAAGGGGGATGCAACCGAGGAGCAAAGGATCCACAGTAACAGCATTTTAGAGGCTCTATGGATGTAGTTTCAGACCTGCAACTGAGCCAACTGAATGCTCACCTCCATGGAAAGGACTCTTACCACCCCACCCCCCCACACACTCTCCCTTGTACCGGCTCCAACGTTCACCCGATCACTAGGTACATGAGTTATTGCTAACTGAGTGAAATAAACAAATTCACTTCCCCCTCCCTGAGTATTTCCCTTCCTTTCTTTTAGGAGCAGTTACTGCAAGCTCGCCCGAGTGCCACACCACGCTCGAGAGAAACAACAGGAGGGTGAGCCTGACAGGAACAACTGGATGTGAGAGAGGAGGAAACCCCTTTTCAGAGATGACAGGCAATTACATCAGCTGAGGCCATGACACAAAAACACACCTCCAGAGAACAGGGGTTGATCCTGCAGACTTAGCTGAGTGGTCAGGAGGATAAGAAGTACGTACCTGCTATTCACTCTTCCAAGTGCATGGCTAGGGAGCAGAAGTGGAGAAAAAAGACAGGTGGGAGAAGCTCTGGTAATCTCTCTCTTTCTCATCTCTCTCCTCTCTCTCTCCCCTCTCTCTCTCGTCATTAGGTAGAACAGCTGAAAACAATGTTTACCAAATGGGCTAAAGCAGCAGAGTAGGGCAGGTTAAGAGGATGCTGAAATCACAGCCACAGCTCATTCTCTCTTCTGCCCAGGGGTTAACCACCCATCTCCCTCTTATTTAAGATGTGTTGTAAAGCAATAAGCTGGCTTTTTACAACTGGAGGATTATTTTCTTCATCATGGCTTTTTTGAATGAACAAATATTTAGCAGTCCTATTGTTTTCACCTTCTCTCAGTGCTACACCAAGTATCACTTTCACTCCTCTGTTGTCTTTAATGAACCTCTCTGTGCTGGACACACCTGCAGAGCTCTTTAGGAACAGAAGACTGGTCATCATCAAGCAAATCTTTCTTCACCTCTCACGACTCTATTTATGATATACTGATTAATCAATCGTCAGAGAGATTAAAGGTCATCTTTATAAAATAAATGGCTTATGACTGCAGCAAATCATGGCTTTGAGATTTATTGGAAAAGGCTGTAAATTGTCAGTCATGTTATTACACAAATAAATCAGATAGTTACTGCAAATTGATTAACTGATTCCAATTTTTTTAGGAACAAATTGTTGCTCCAACCTATTTTTCTCTCTTCTTGGACAAAATTATTGCTTTGTAGTCGAAGTGAATGATTGCCTCTGTGTGCAAGGCCACAGTTATTACTTTAAGTTGCTCCACACACATTAACGTTTTTTGAGTGTTTTCACCACAATTTGCTTTCACATGAGCACCGCTCCTCGTTTGAAAAGACTGAATGGTACAATGGCTTTTTGAGATGTTGAAAATAATATTTCAACAGCATAATCAGCATTATATTTTTATATGGAACAATGCTACAATTAATATAGATAGGCTTTTTCAAGTTTCACAATAAAAATAGAGGACCGAGGGTAATTTCCTACACTGAAAGAGAAACAATTAAGACCCTCTCATTATACCTGGCTTGCTGTAAACATATCAGTATTGTGGGGTGAGGAGGGGAAAGGGAATTATTGGAATGTTTCAATAACAGAAAATAACATTGGCTGAAATTCAGGACATTCATTGCTGAGATTACAATGAATTTTCATAGCAAAAATAATTATATAGAGGTACATGAAATTAGAAATTAAAAGCCGTCTAAGCACATTAAACTTACTCTTATTCTCACTGCATTTGCACCATCTGCATGTCTCAAATAAATCCCCCTGGATCACAGCTAGTAGACACGTTGGTTGAATTTACACCGTCAATTCAGATTACTCTTTGTTTCATTTCGGTGCCTTGTTGCTGTGACCAGCCTCACTGCACGCCTGCGGGGTCCCTTCTGGAGAAAAACAGGTAAGTTCCTCTCACCAGCTCAGACTCAGGCATGGCACCATGGCTAGATCAGCCCAGGCCCTGCTCAGGTGAGCAGTATAGACAGGTCTGCACTGCGTTTTTCTCCTGCTGTAGAGACCTGTCCTATGATGCTAACAGGTCTTGCATCCTTGCACATCATCTTGGCGTGCCCTGCCGTAGGCACAACCTGAAGTGTCATGTTATCAGACCACAAATGCAAAAGGCTGTCATCTCTGGCACACTGCAAAGAAGTATCGATTATTAAAATATCTTAAAATAGCTAAAACATCTCAGGATCAGAGAATGCTAGGCAGGCCCAAGAGACTCGTGTCTCAAACCACCCCAGGACTGGGAGTGTGTAGGAAGAGGCATTCCTAACTGCAAGCGCCTTCATGGCCGCTTAGAGGAGGATGTACCAGCTTAGCTTGCTGCTGAGAATTTGAGAGCAGTGCCACTCGAAACTGAAAAACTGAAAGCATCCCCTTTGAAGGTCCATTATGAAAACTAGCATGGATATGTGAAAAGTATGGAACAGGCAAATTTTGTGCACTGAATATAGGATGGGACAGAGGGGCCTATGGGTGAGAAACAGAAAGCTGTGTGATAGGTGTGAGTCTGGGATCACTCCATGTGCCATCCTCTAGGACTGGCCAGGTCTCCCTAAAAGATCGCTAAAGAGAAGGACCTGAAAACAAGTCACTTAATGCCAAGTTCAAGCAGTTTGGTGGAAGAGGAGCAGGTTACTTGACTGGTAGTTGATGACACCCTTACATTTGCAGCGTATATTTTTTGGGGTGTACTTCAGACCAGATTAGGCTGTTCCAATAGGTCAAAAATACGCGCACAGAGGGTGCTCACAGTAAAGCAACCCCAAAATCTTGCCTTTCTTGGATGCAGGTCCCTATATAGGCAAGTCTAGGAAGCCTTGTATGGTCTTCTTGCCTGTTTCACGCAGGAGATTGAAGCATGTCACTGCTCCCCCCATGACTGCCTGTAAAGTCTCACATGCAGCCACAAGCCTTATTTCTCTTCCTGCTCATTTCTGGTGTCTTCTTCCCAGTCTCCTTTCTTACTCTGAGCTTGTTCAATGTCCAGACAAAGGCTTTGTAAGGGTAGATGAGATCTTGCTTCTGCTACTGTGGGACAATACTGAGAGTGAGCAGACACGGATCCTCCTAAAAAAGGATGGGGAGGAATAAGACATGTTAAATTACAGGTTACCACAGCAACCACTTTGCCACTAGCTGACCCAAGGCTGTGGGTTGGGTCAATGAACCAGAGAGGTAGGACTGCAATGTTGTCCAGATCTAAGGCAATCATCACAGGTGCAGCACTTTCAGCTGTGGAGGGACAGAGCAGAGGCCCTTAGCTGTGATCTTGCATTGCTGATTCTCCTTCGTCAGACAAAATCCCGGAAGCCCAACTTGCATTCAAGATGGCAGCCATGGCTCTATGAGACCCCTTCACCCTGATCTCTAACAGACAGCAGCTGAAGCGCAAAGAGGTCTCCAAGCAAATACAGTCATGACAGCCCTCACAGTCCGAATGCGAGGGTGATAGGCGTCACCTTGCTGCAGCGTTGTGACCAACATCCTAACGCCAGCAAAGGCCTTAGCTGTTCCTTTTCACCCCATCTACTCTCAATTACACACCCTCTATAAACTTCAGTACAAAACTAGTGCTCTTGCCCTGGATGAAGTCTGAAGCAGAGGGGGTCCTGATGTAGGCCATGATGGGGAGTCTCCAGATACTCCTTTGTAGACATCTTCTGTGGAGCTCAGGAACCCGGACCTGTATCAGCTCCAGAGAAAGCACTGTCTTTCTGGGTGTCCCACACTGTAAGCCCAAGACCCACAGTGGGGGCACTCAAAAGACTGACCACCCCAGCTGGGTTTTCTCACCTAACCGTCTGTACAAAGCCTCTGTAGTAGAGACATAGTTATGTTGCCACTTCCAAATGGAGATTGTTGTCCCACATCTTCAATAAAAGGGACTTCATCTTCTTGAATGTAATGTATCACTTTGCTGGTCATTGTGTATGCGATTGCAGTCATGAGGTTAGTGAATTGCTTGGATTGTCAATAATGAAACACATTATCCTGCCATCAGAAAACATTTTGGCCCTTTAGGGCACAGTCTGATGTCAGTGCCACTGGAGCACGTTTCTGGAGCTTCTGTGAGAATAAAGGGAGATGTGTTGCCATTTCCATGGTGAGCAGGAAGAAAGGAGCTATAATTCTTTAAAACGGTGACAGAATACAGAAAGAGTTCAGCAACTGAAGATAAAGAAGTTAAAGAAGTGAGAGGATCTTGAACAAAGAGAAGGCTGTGCGACTGACTGCAAATGTGAAGGGGAGTATGTCTTATGGATCTTAGCATACCATAAAGGAGCTGTTCTGAACATTGCCGGAGCTCTCATTGGTTTGTAAATCTTCAAGTGGCACGTGCATGCCTGGCGTGCACAGGATGCCATTGTGCTGCCGTGAACCAGTCGTTGTGTTGCACCCCTGTGTCCTCCACGAGGACTGGAACACATTTGGTGCATACCAGGAGGAGAACTTCCAGCTTAGTTTCCCTTGAAAGGATTCAAATTTGCACGCACCAGACTAACCCTGTGAACCAGCCTCGTGCCTGGGAAGGTAGGATGATCTGCAATTTGCTTTAAAACAATTCTAGCCCTGTTGCAAAGAAAATGCTAACACAATCCCAGCCACTTCTGTTACACAGACATAATGGCTAGCAGAACTGTTTATGCTATCATGAAGCAGCAGCTCTGGCAATGTGGACAGCAGACCTGATTAGCAAGTCTGATTCATCCTGGTCCCTGATTAGAGTCTTACCCCTTTGCATATACAGTAACACAATAGCTCCTAAAACATCCACTTTGCCAACATGAATGGAGCTGAAAAGAAGATATTGTTTGGTCTCCTGCATGTTGGAGTTCCTAGTCTCTTGACACTGGAATGGCCCCAGCAGCTATGGGTTGCCGGTCATAAAACAGACAAGCTTGAGGATAAATGTTTTATGGCAAAGATTTAACTGGCACCTGGCAGGTCCTGAAAGAAGGAGCAGAAAGATAACTGAAATGTCACATTTTCCCTTCTGAGCCTGCACTAAGCACAGTTCAGGCAAACCAGAGACTCTCTCTCACTCTGGGCCAGACAGCTAAAAGGTCTGGTCACCTTCTGCCTCACAGGGAAGGGTACCAGGCGCTCTGTGCCACCAACTGCTGCTCACCCTCAGCTGTTCATCTTTTTAGGAATTGTTGCTTTCAAGGAGGTACAATAGGGGACTTGGGGCTGGTTTTTCTGTAAACACATTGATCAAGTGCCCATTATCAAGACTTGTTTATTACATAACAGCTCATAACTGTTAAGGGGACTAAAAATGCTACATGCTTCTTAACATACTTAAAAACCAAAAGGTGCTAGGGTTATCCATTTAAAATAATCCACTAATCTACTTAGGAGTTCATGACACAAGCACTAATGATACACAGACAAGTCAAAATTTACTGGTCTTAAAAGGTCGATAATACCTAGTAATTCCACTTAAGAATTTTCTAGGTAATTTCTTCATGCATACTGACTCACATGCATCCTATATGCCACATACTTATCTGTTGCAAATCAGTCTTATCCCATCAACTCAAAATATTTCATTAGTTGGAGCTAGGCTGACGCTTTTGTGATAGACTCCTTCCTGCAGATGCCTGCAATGCCAGACCGTCAGTGTAAGGTTACTGAATTCAATGGAGCAAGGCTGATTATCACCAGCTGAAAGCCCAGTCCTTCCTATAAGCATGACCAGTTATTTTGGGTATTTTTTTAAACTGTATCCTGAATACCTTTAAAAAGTTTGACAAAAGTTTCATGCTTTTTACAATGGGCTCTAAAACATTAAAAATCTCTATAAATGTTTTAAAGATTTAACAAAGCCAAACAAAAAAAAAAATTCTCTGCAGGTTCATCCATTCCTATTCTGAAGTTCCCTGTAGGCACACTGCTTCATAGAAACTCTTTTCCCAGTGTAACAGAATATACTTTTAATGGCAAAAATCTGTATTGTTATTCTTAACTCTTAGACCAATATTTGCTTTAGTTACATCATAATGAAGCCCTTTCTATGAAATCAGCTGGGGAAAAAAAAGCCCTATGGAACTGTAACAAACAGAATATGCCACCTGGCTCACTAATTTCGAAAGATCACAGTTATTTTTTCTGATAAATCTAGTGTGATGCCTGTACCATACTTTCAAGTAGCACCAAGCAGAGCTGTTGAACTTTGCTTTTCATGATCTTCTTTTCTTTTCTTTTTCCTGTTTTGCCCCAAGGTCTCTGAACTTTGGCAAGTATATGAAAGTCCTGAGAATCCCCACTATTTTCTTTCTCTTTCTTCTGTTACTAGCCATCTTCTGGGTTACCACTAAAAAAGCCATGCTGTTGTAAGCCAGCTGTAGGTGCTCCACCATCTCTTGACAGTCAGAGGCCCAAATTGCTGAGGAAACACGATGCCTATTGAGCTCCATTTAGGGTGTCCAAATATTGAATCATCTTTCAAATGTCCAGTTAGAGAAGAAGTAAAATGCTGACATTTAAAGAGAGACGTCATTAACTTACCGCTCTGAATATCTGAAGTATAAGTAATAAGCAAAACCATAACATACTAGCTTTCTTATATTGCTCAAGCAACTTAAAATCTAGTATACCTATAAATCCCACTGATAGATCTCACTGGAAAAGAGCATATTTGGATGCACATATCACAATTCAGAAATTCAAATGCCATCTTGTACAGTTATGACACTGTGATTTGATCATCTGAGTGAGAGAATTACATGCCGTACTGACATACTCCTGTTTGAAAACTGAGAGCATAGAAATAAATCTTGATGCTATTGAAGTCAACGGACAAATTTTCATTGCTTTACAAAAGGATAGGATCTGGCACACTGCAAAATCACTGTAGAGAAACACATAATAATACCAAGTAACAAAAGCTACTCTTCATTTGGCTTTAGACCACCGTATATTAACCCAAAATATTTGTATCCTTTTGTTGAGCAAATGTATATCCTATTACTTTTAGATAAGCTCCAGCATATCTTTAATATATCCCACTACTCCCCAAAAGAGTTTGTCAGTTTAAGGAAAAATATTTTCCTTCCTTTTGTATAATGTGTTTTAATACTGTGTTAAGTTGTTAAAAAATACATTACAGCCTTCCTTAGGTTCTCTTCTCGGTGGCATTGCCACCACTGAGTTATTATGCAAATTATTGCAATCTGGTTAGCTCCTTCCGTCTCTTTTCTTAACAAAAGGGGTCTGCAAGTGCTAATCAAAATGTTGCAATTTACATATTAATGAAGTTTTCATAATGGCATTTGCTTCATATGCAATATGAATGGCATGGAGACTTTTCACTCTTCTTTTGAGCAACCACTACATTTTGATTTCCTGAGGCACATTTGAAAACAAACTGTAAGTGCATCACAGTATATATCTCTTTATATATCAATATTTCTATATGTCTTCGTTATCAGGGTGATACACTCCAGCATTTGTAGCTTAAACATAGCATCACTTGTGCCTGCACACTGTCATTATTTACTCACATTCCCTTGAACTCTTTTGTTGCAATCATTCTGCAAAACAGTAAAGGCACATTTCTCTGCTGAGACTGCTGAGCACAAATAAGTAGTTAATCATTTTTGTGGTTTTAAAAAAAAAGAAAAAAGAGGGAGAGGGGGATGGAGACAGAGGGAGAGCCATAAAGTTTTAAAAATACCACAACCTACTCCTATGAAAAGGTGAAAGGTAAAAAATTGCCCTACCAGGGTAAACATAACGTTAAAAAAGCTGGATAGGGAAGCACGCTGAATTTCCATTTTCCATTCTATTTTCTATTTTGCTTGTTATTTTAAAATATGGCAACCACACAAACTGTGCTCAGTATTAGATGTTTAAAGCTTTCTAATTAACAATCTGGGTTCACATCTGTCTGCGAAACAATACAGTGGACTCTATCAAATTCTACTTTCAGTTGAATAGCTAAATGTAGACAAAGTTATGTCCCTTAAATTCCTGATAGAAACTGTTAGGGAATGGCAAACAATACGTGGTATTCCAAGTGACAAATTGTCATCCATATTAAAACTGAATCTCCAGTTGTTTTTTTATAGCTTCCAGTCATGGGATCTTGTTCATCTCTTTTCAGTTACACTGAAGAGTTCTTTACCAAATTTTTGTTCCTCACTAAAAAACGGAGATGAGGTTAAATGTCTGTTTGCTAAACTAAATAGATTACGTGGAATCTCTCAAAACAATCCTTCTCCTTTAACCATTTTCTTTATTCTTATTTGAACCTTCTCCAGTATTTAACTATTTTCTTCAGGAGTGGACTCTAAACTTGAGCATTCCAGAAATGTTTATTCTCAGTGATAGAAACTCTATACCCCTCATCAGTTTCCCAGGTTTCCTCTCTAAACAATCCCATTGGACTTTTTTGGCCGTAATTTCTATTGGGAGCTCATTTTCAATGGGATAACCACTGTGACTCAGCTTCCTGAATTCATGTTTCTGCAAGACTTTTTTTATGATGTTCTCGACACTTCAAGATAAAAGATTCTTTGTCAGGATGAGATCTGATATTGGATTTCTTCCATGCTGGATGCAAAATATTTTGAGCTTGGAACAAAATGGATAGATGGCAATCTTTAAGATATTTGAATCTTATAGCATGAAACTTTAAACATTACTCAGATTTAAGACCCATCAGAACACAGATTTACCTGTTTTTTAATAAAACAGCTTCAATGTAATTGATAGATGTTCACAGTACTTCACTGTCATCTCTGCCTGAGGATGAGTTAGTGCTTTATCTGAGAACACTGGCCCAGGAGATTACCAATAATTTCTTTCCAAATTTTCAGGAACAAAAAATGAGAAATTATATTTTTGAACAGAATTTCACTCCTTCTCTCCACTTACTCACTCAATCCACAGTTTGTCTTTTAGGGTCTAATCCAAAGCCAACAGAACCAATATTACCCAGACTTTAATGGAAGATTTGATTTGCATGGAGCATGGTTTTTATCATTGAAAAAGAGACCTAGTAATGGGTGTAGGAAGCTTTATGACAAATTCTTCAAAAGCAGATTGAAGACATGTAGGAGTTATAGAATGATATTAAGAAAAGGGTAATTTACACTAAATTTCAGGAAAACACTAGAGAATAAGATTGATTCAGCTACAGAGAATATTCCCAGGGGTGTTGGTAAATGTTTCATTGCTTTGAGTATTTAGAACTAGTGCTAAAGAATAAATATCTTTTCTTTTTTTAGTTCAAGGAGTTTGAAACTGAAGTCATGTTCGTTTCTGTTTTTTGTTCTTTTTTGAAACTGACATATGATCAATATTTTTAATTTACTGAAATAGCTAGTGTTTGAAAAATGATACATTTCAATAACGTTGCAATCATATTTTCACTAAGCAGATCAGAATTAACCCAGAAAGGGCACAAAATAAGTCAGTCAAAATGTAATATTAAAGATTTAATTCTGTGTTTTTAAAAGTGTATTTTTTCAACCAGAAAACCCAGCCAGTATGAAAATGTAGAGCACCTATATTTAGAACAAAGTCAGGCAATGCTTTGGAGATCATGCCTGCTTTTTGCACCTCCTATCCGGTTCTCAATATTTTATTCCCTGAAGGGAGAGGAAGGGACGATGTACAATGTCAGTCATCATGCCAGTGTCTCATATTGTTGTGCAGGGGAAAGACGGAAAGTTTTTTGTGTACCTGTTCACCTTGCCAAGACATCTTACAACCCAGCCAGAGACAGACAACCCTTCTAGCCATGCAAAATTCTTACCAAAACCATCATATGACTGAGGGCCATTTAACACATCCCACGTACTTCAGAGACCAAAGAGATGATCTCTGAGAGGGGTTAACTAAAGCACAACAACTGGAGAAATTGCACTTGAGCAGTTCATAAGCTGCATGTGACTCAAGAGTTGCAAGTTGGCCATCTTGATCTAACTCAGTGCCAGCATCTAAAGCAGGGAATAAAATAACGACTATAGTTCAGCACACATATTGTATCGATATCTGATAACAGATAAGGAAGCAAACACTAAATATATAGCTTTTAAACTTGTGTTTTCTCCATAAAACCTGTGGGAGATTCATTGCAATCTTATATAATTTCTATGAGGAATTCTGGCAAGATGTTAATCCATCCTCTTTTTATGGTCAGCTTATTTATCTTTAAATCAGATATAGAAAATCACTTTTGTCAAAGTGTAAAGGTCCTGTTTTAGTGAGGAGAATGCGCTGGTGTTTTCGTGGCAGGTGAAGAAAAGTGGTGGCTTTCTTTGTCATTTAGAACCATACAGGACATATATATATATAGCAAAACAAAGCACTGCTTCGGAACCAAAATATGATATTTAATACTGTTATACTGTTAGAAAAGCCAGCTCACCATTTCTCAGTGCTCCCCTTATTCTTTTCCAAGCAAATCTCAGGTACAGCTGAGGATCTAGGTCCTTCCAGAGCCGATACTGGTAGGCAGCTTGCATGCAGCCAACCTTGCTGTGAGGGATAAGGCATTTTACAAGCAAAGACTTGGATCATTCTCTGAAAGCTGGCATCCACGCTCAGGAGCCCTCCTGTTCACATTCAGTTTACTGGCACGGATATAAGCATACAGTTCTTCCAAGGATGAGAAGGGTGTTGGATACACTGGTTTATTTTCATAAAACTTAGCGCACTCTTTTTTTCTAAGATTCACCCACCTTTTGAGTAAATCAGGTGTTTTTTCCCATCTGCGATGTACTCTTGAGTCTGGGGGGAGGGGGTGGTGTCTTCATTTTTTATGCATTTGGTGGCTTTTTCAAATATGTCCCAACTGGAACAAGGGTTTGCGTGAATGCTACAAAACAAAGAATTAACATTCTAAGGTAGATTTCACTCTGATTCCAGGCAGTGGTGGAAGTATTATTCTCAAAATAGAGAGGCTGAGTTTTGAGGCATATCAATAATACTTTGCAGTTGTTTTTTATTCCAGAAGGCATAGCACATATTCCAAATCCTGGAAAACAAACAACAAACCTTCTGCTGTGAATGACAGGGAAACATCAAACACCACAGTGTATAGGTACCTGGAAAAACAAAACATAAAGAGTGTTTTGTGGCGAGTTCTCAATCAAGTATTCCTAAAGAGAACAAATTCACTGAGCCATACTGCCTCTGTTACTTCTCATCCCAGATCAAATGGCCCAACCGAATTCTTTGTACAGATACTTAAAAAGACATTACAGACAAAATGATTTTGAACCCAGCAAAACTGCCTTGCAGATTTTCTATTATCGTACAGATCTGCACTACATTCTGCCTCTCAGAAAACTCCAGCAGAGTTCCTTCTATAACATCAGTTATCTATCAGACTTGATCTGCTTAGAACAGATTTAGCAAAGAAGTGGAAGCAGAGCAGCAAAAGGTTTAAAAGCATTCCCTGGGAAATATACTCTACAGGGCATCAGCATGAAATTACAGGGGAGGAAGGAAATGGGAGAGAAGCGTATTTCTAGGAAGGTGTTGCATCTGTGACACGCCTGGCTGAGGTATGGGAGGGAACAATAAAGATCCATGCTGGCCAGTTGTTACCCAAGAAAGGCTCAAATAATGTAAGCACTCCATTTGTGTGAGTATTGTAAAGATTAAACGGTGTATGGCAGAGAAGTGGTAGAAGTGGCAGGGAAGAGACAGAAAAGTGGGGTATGGTGAGGAACCTGGATGTGTAGTGCTGAGAGGAGCCTGGCTGGTGAAAGCAAAAAACCCTTGTTAGAAACTGACGAACCTCCCTGAGCTTAGGAATTACAGGATATTATGGTATGTGTAACTAGTTCCGTGAAGAGCTGCAAGGGAAGATACATAAACCTGGACTCCCGGTGTTGACAGCTTCCTTGCCATGGGAACTTTATTCCCCACTAAGTGTGAAAACATATCTAATATCAAATCCACCTCTGGAACAGAAATTTAAAAGTTCCCAATAAGTGCATTGCTTACTTCTATTACCTAGCCTTCTTATCTCGTGAAGATAAATAAGTGATTTGAAACTAGGTGCCACGGCATCAGAACGAGTCCTAGGTTCCTCTCTGGTTTTACCTGTAATGAAAGACAATGCCATGCTTCAATGAAATTAAGTTTGGAATCCAGCCAGAAACTTTTTCTGCATTGTAATTTCATTTCACTTAAGAGAAAGGTGCTTTTAGTTATAGCATTCCAGCTGTGGCCAGGAACATGAGGAAGAAAACATGTCATTGCCTCACACTTAGAAACAAGTGATAGATGTCATTATTCTATAAATACTAGGATACTGTATAGACTTGGGAACAGCAATGATAGTCTATTAATATACTGTCCTTGCAAATTAGCAGAAGTTCTCATGTTTTCACATTTTAAAAATTGGCATGTCTAATTTAGGACAATGAGGACATTTAGACAGTGAGGAAATACGGAACAAAACGTCAGTGGGAGAAATGTGATGTTTGGCATTTATGGTAAGGATCTGAAAAAGACAATTAACTTGGAACCCTGAATGGCCAGGTTCACTTTGAGGCATTTGTCAATCCCCTAGTTTTAGCTGGGAGATACAGCCCTCTGACTTGGCTCTACATTTCAAATATATGAGCAAGCAGAGAAATATTTTGGGTCCATATGTCCAGAGACCAGTTGCTGTCCAAAACAATCACTTTCTCCTCTTTTGTAACACTTACTTCCCAAGTAAAGCTAAAAAGCCTATTTCAAGTCACCTCACACCAGCTGTTAACAGAAAATTCTTGGTTTTCTGTGGTATTTGTGTTGGAAACAATTGCCAAGGTGTCCAGACTGTTGAATCACAGGGAAGTTGAGATTTAACCTTGGCAGAAGGCCATGTGATTGACATTTCCCCAGCCAGAGTTTGTCCAAGTCATTTGAAGAGCCAACTAGATTTCATTTTGCCTTATCTGTGGGTTATCATTCTTATAAGAATCATCTCATTCTGGCGGGATCTTGATTTAAGACTTTAAAAGTCAGCTGGGCTCAAACTGATTTTGCAAGGTCACAGACACTGCAGGTTCGCTCCATAATAAGGAATTAGAAGATTGAGTGCCAGTCCTTTCAAGGTCCTAGCAACAGTTAGATGTGCCTCACAGTCTCATTCTCAATTAGGGCAATTTTTAAGGCTGTCAGCAGCTCACAATTTTATCTCACGGTTCCCACCTCAGTATTTTTTCCAGGCACACAATCCTGACAAAAATTTGCTTCCCTTCCATTTGCAAGCTACTTGGAGAGCCTTCCTTTGTATTATGTTTAGATAAGTACATATTTCAGATTTTCACCTAATCAAATAAAATTTCCCTTTCCAAAAAATGTCTGCTGCTGTAATTGGCTACCTCAACCATGGGGGCACATAAGATGGAATGCCTGCTTGCACCACGCTTGCATATGAAGGGTCAGCCGTGCCAAAATGTCACCATGTTTGATTTAATTGCCATTTGTTTTATGAATTGACAATAATTAGTTATTGTCAAATATATTGCTGCTTTTTACACCGAGCCGTTCCCCAGGGAAACAAAATAAGCACTGAACTATTGACAAGGAATTGCAGGACATAGCTTTAATGAGTTTACTATGAAAACACTATGAGTTAACTTGCAGATTTTACCTTTCAATATACGCCTTTGGCTAGTGACTTTTTTATTAATTTCATTGAAGGAGGGTAGCTCACACAAAACCCTAGGCAACTAGTCATCATACGTGTGTGAACTGACCCTGAGATGCAGACATCTCACTGTGAGTGCAGTTCAGAACTGATGCAGACTGCATGCATATGAGCAATAAATGTGATTATGGGGTCCTGGAGTGCACTTGTTGTAGGTTAGTCTGTCTAAGTTAGATCAATTGTATGGAGCAGGCACCGCATGGCTAATCAGTCCTGCACATGTGAAACACTACTAATATGTCATGTTACATGAGCACCTTCTCCTGTGTTAGAAATCTGAGACAGAAATCAGAGATCATTTTATTTAATAGAAATTCTTTTTTTCATTTTTAATTTCAAGTATTGGATAGCAAATTTTAGTTGGAAGCCTCATGCCGACAGGCAGCTCTACATATATGAGGTATGTTATGTGAGGTAATACCATTTACAGGGGCGGGAAAAACCCAGTTCTATCCAACCTTAACTTTTGAGGTAGCAGCTACCAGTTATGCCTTAGTTTATCTTTGCCATTGCTAATTTTTACTGCTAGATGTCTCCTCCTTTAGTTGTCCCACTAAGTAATTGCTACATACAAGACGCTCCTTAAGAATAAAAGAAACTGCAAAGAAAAGTTTTATTAACATTGTTGCAGAAACTTGAAGGCACAAGGCAGATCTGTATAATCCAAATTACCAAAAAGATGCTCTTTAACCAAAGGAGCTAACAAGCTACATAAAGTTTTATTTTAATAATGACTGTGAAACAGCACAACAATTACTGCTACTTACGATTTGCATTGCAGTAATATCAACAACAGAAAGTTACAAGTCCTTCCCCACAGAGCTTTGGTCCCAGTCCAGCCACGCACTTAAATAAATATACAGCTTCAAGTAAACCTACTGAATTCATAATGCAACTTGCATCCTTCAAGTTAAACAACATGTTTAACGACTTTCCTGGGTCAGGAGCTTAAAACCTATGAATCTCCTTTTGGAGCTTAGCACTGTTCAGCTGTGGCATGCTTTATCTAATGAAGAATAAAAAAGGAAGCTTCATTTGTATTTTTCCTTCAGTCTTTTCCAGTAAGAGTAATTTCCATTTAGTTAGAAAATTGCTTCCTCCTAAAAAGTGCCCCACAAACAAACATGTCAGGGACTTCTACTGGATCATAAATATAACTATCCACAATATAGCCACCCAGGGATAGTCCTGTTATTTATTATATACCATAAAGAACATCTTCTTCCCATCACTTTGAATTATCCTTGATGTCATGCTCTGTACCTTCAGCAGGGCACTACTCTTTTGTTTGAAAAGGTCACTGAAACCAAGTATGATGAACAAGCCGAAGTCTGGCCAGTAGCTTGTATTGCAAACAATAGCATTTCAGTTCCAATTTCCCTACGGAGATGTCTCTATAGCTTGCTTGTCTTTTCCATTGCCATTACATGCAGTCAGGAATTCAAGGACTGTTAAACAATAAACCCCCTTTTTTGTCACTTGTGTCTTCAATTTCCTGTGGCTGTTACTGTTTGTCATCCATTTCCTCTTACACACACAAGCATGCACTCTAGCCTACTTGTGGCAGCTTCGGAAACTGAGGGGAAGAGGGGATATCAAGGCCGTATTCACCATTATGAATTTTCTGAAGACAAAAATGTTGCAAACTTCATGGATGCTAATAAAAAAACTAGTAATTTTGGTGTTCTAACTGAGTAAGTCAGGTGACGTTCTCATCTGTTTGGTCCAGTAACATGAGAGCTTCTGATGCTATTGCAAACCATTCCTTGAAATTTACTCTGTTTACAGATGCGTTACCAGTAGTAAACTGTGCTAGAATGACCAGTATTACAACTGGCCAGTGCTCATCAGTCACGTGGAAGAAGAGGTAGCCCATACTTACAAAACCTGAAGGTGCTGCTAGGTGAGGTTCAAGCTAGAGACACTACATGGGAATACGACTGGTTGAGTATTATAAGCATTTTCACAACTCAGAGATATTCTGTACTTGCTTTTTGATTAGGTTCAAAAATCCTTTTAGTCCAGTGTCTGTCAGTCAATAATTCATACTCATGACTAAAACACAGCTACTTAAGGAGTTCAGTAAGAGATTCGACTGACACTAGATGTAATCTGACAGGGTGAGGTGCAGCATCGAACTGAGTCATGAAGTTTTGGTAAGGTAGCTATTCATCATCATTAAAGGATTTTTGTATCCTCAGTGAGCCATGTACTATAGAAAGTAGGAGTCAATGTGTGCAAGCAGCTGGAGAAAGCTCAGGACATGGAACTGGCAAAGCAAGCGGAATGATGAGCTCCATGGGTAAGCTACTGCTCAGTGCAGTCCTCAGTGGCAAAGCCAGGCTCCAACACTAACAAATCACTCTTGCAAGCGACATTACTGGCTGACTCATCACCCTGTGTTTCCAGAATTACCTCGATATTTTGTTTGTGTGTTCCTGAAACATATTGCTTCCTCAGGCACAAACCCCGATGCTGTATGCAAAAGAGCCACAATTTAAGAGAAAGGGAACACAGTATCAGGTAGAATGAATAAAGAGTAAGATACTTAGATGAATAACAAATAAGTTGGTAATAGTCTATAAATCTGATTTGCCAGACACTATAGTGAATATTTATAGATGAATCTGCCTTCTAACTGAAACTAATCCTGCAACAGTCACTTAACTCCAAGATTACTATTGCACAGGTACCAGTCCTTGACCAAGAAGACTCTACACCTGTTGAATGGCTATACATTCAGTACTTTACAACCTTGTGAGCGTGCTGGTGAAGGCAAAAGTCTTCTGAAACCTCAGTACCATTCTGCTGTTTGACAGACAGAGAAAATCCCTCCCCAAGTCCAGTGTAAACCATATGTGATGGTGTGTTCCCCCTGCCTCCCCTGCCAACCTGACCCGTATTTCCCATGCCCCTCTCAAGTGATAACCACCAGTGGTGCTCTGGTCAAAACTCAAAGCGGATTCGGGGATGACAGATAACAAGACAACAGCCAAGGGCTAATTTGAACAATGCGCCCACCTAGCCACAGTGCTGGTCAATGTCTGACTCAAGCCAAATTTGGAAGAAACCAACATCTGTAGTCAGTATGTAAATATGACTGAGTCAATCACCTTACTCCATAAATAGTGGACAGCCCAGGGCCAGTTGCGCTCTCCTGCACGGCAGCGGGCTGCACACCAGGATATGCCCTTGAGCAAGGACGCCTCTCAGGGTTACTCTTCAAGGTTGAGAGATTCCTTGCTGCAACAGATTCTCGGTAATAGCATGCTAAACTTTGAAATCTTAGCTAAGTGATATAAAGGATTGATTTTGCATATATAATCCTTTAGACATAGACCATTGACCAAGTCTGGGACTAGGAGCGCCTGCAGACATGCCTAGACTCCTCTCTGAGAAGGAGTTTAGAATGCAAGGGGGTCCTTTCTGAACGTCGTGACTCAAGGGGAGGGTGTCCCTGACAGTTTTGTCTGACCCTGTCCTCTATGCAGTAAATATCAAGTGAACCTTTTCATCGACTCTTGTTAAACCACTGTAGCATTTACTATCAAACTTTATTAAATCATATATAAATTATATGAATAAAACAAAAATATTGCTACTTCTCTCTTCCGAGTGAAGTGCGTCGCTCCATCCGTGACACCATATCATCAGGTTTTTAGAAGAGAAGGAAAGAAAAGAACTGAAAAAGAGAAATACACCATAAAGCTGATTACAAGCAAAATCTGTCTCAGAATCTGAATTATTTTGACATATTTGTTTGGACAACTCTGTTTGGCTGGTCTTAATCCAGAATTCTGCTCCTTCAGTAGTAACCTTTTGCCTGATATTTTCTAGAAACTATTTGAGCAATTTGAAAACCGTGAAATCATCACACAAAAAAGTGGCACTACCTTTGATGAAAAATAATTGACCTGAAAGCTTCAGTCCTGCTCTTGAAAGTGATGTGTGATATGTCAAGGCCAGAAGCAATGTGCTTCAGCAGCATCTGATGCAAGGAGCTGAGCTGTGGCCATGCAGAGCCCCACAGAAGGGGCAGCTCACCTCACCTCTCTGCCACAGCCAGAACAGAGGAAGGGGCAAGACCAAACTATACGTCTAGAAACATCACCTCATGGAATGGTGGGAACAGGCTCAGCCTTCAAAGGAAAAGGATAAGAATATCTTTGCCTTCATCACTAAGATAACTCCTTCACGAAATTAATCACTGTCAAGGGTGAAAATGGTATACATTAAAAAAATAAAATTATGTCTATTCTTTCTATACTGAATGCAGACAATACTACATAATAAAAACTGGGGGAAAAATGACAATTGAATTAAGCAATACCAGACTCTCATAAATTTGTTACTCGTCTCTAAAGAAATTAAGTACCACAGCATGCTCCATCAATGACCCTACACTTCTTTTGCTAATATTTTTCCATAATTGATGTCACAGACCTATCTCAGGCTAATGACATTATGTTTGCAAGTTTCTAGTGCTCTCATCAAGGAACTTGGAAAGCAATTTCCCGAAGACTTCATCTGTTTCTGTCTTCATTTTGTTGAACTCTCACAGCTACGAATTATTTGCATTCCAGTATTTATCTTTCCTCAAGAAACTGGAAATTTTCCTTTATGATCAGGTCTACATCATGAAGACTATGGCCCTGAACCATTTAAGAACATAAACTTGTTCTCAGCTTCAAGTGGATGAGTAGTCTTTTTGAAACTGCTGGAAATATTTATCATTTTAAGTCATACATGTGTTTTACAAGCTGGAGTCCAAATTTTTTCTCTTGGACTGCACAAGTCAGCCAGTGGCAGAGGCACAAAAGGAAGGATGGAAGGAGAGAAAAAAAGGACAGAAGGAAGCCGGCTTGCAGGCTAGGCATACAGATTGGGTTCTGTATGACATGGACATGCACATGGTCTCTCCCCTAGTGAGTGTGACCAGGTCCTCACCTCCTCAGATATCACAAACTCTTCCACATGTTCCTGGCTCCTACAGGAACCCTAGACCACCTCCTGCAAACTATTCCAGTTAGGTGGAAACCCGTGCCACAGCTGGCTTCGCTGTGGCTGTGAAAGGTGTCTGCCAGTGTGGAAAGGTTTGTAAAACTGGAGAATTAATTTCTTTCCTGTTCTCTTGCTTTGCTGACCTATTTTGTTATCTCCCCCGCCTATAATCAGAATTTGGCAATCCAATAGGAATGGGAACAGAGAGGCAGGGAATTGTCAATCAAGAAGACACTTAATTTCACCAGTGCTACCGATTTGCTCTGCACCAGCCTTAGCTCATCTCTGCCTCTGCTTCCCTGTCTGTAAAATGGAGTTAAGATTACTCCCATGCATCTGTTACCAGGTAGTGCAGAGCTCTGAATGTGTTAAATGCAACGCTAAGTATTGATAATTGGTTTAACTAGGAAATGTAATCCTTGCCTTGAGCAGCTTGCCATCTCCTGTCTCTCGAAATCTGTTATTTCATTAGACTTTTTTTTGGTTCCCCAATCCCCCTTTTAAGTAGATCACTTACTCATTTTATTTTTCATTTACTGTAGAAACAGCAGCAGAATCCTTTGTTAGCGGAAATACCCTTTACAATTCAACATTCAGTACTGATAATTATGTTCTTGACTTGCTTATGCTTATTTTCAGAGATTTCCCAATCCACCCCTCACTACTTTCGGTATATATTTTTAAAGAAGCCTTCTGTTTATAATTATTTTTACATTGCTACTTAAACAAACTTGCATGTGTTGCCTTTTTTCCCTCTAGACTGAACCAGGATGGATTTTAATTGCATCACCAACTGTTTCTAAAACGCTTCCTAGAGTCTCCGCTAGATTCCCTCTGCATAATAAAATCTTGACCGATAAAATACTAACCAAAACCTGTTAGGACATTTCATGTTTTCCCAAAGTCAGCTTTCCTGTGGTCCAGAATGCTCACTTTGCTTCCACCAACCACCAAGAGTATTTTGAACTAATGATATTGTAATGTCCTGGGTGTTTCTTTGCTTCAGTCCTATTAATCATACTTGGTATATTTTCTAGGACTTGGTCCAAAATAGCCTCTAACCATCTGAATGCTTCAATAAGCTGTGGAAGAAAGCAATCCTGAAATACCTCTCAAAATGTGTTCCTCCTCTTCATTTTTGTATTGAGTGGCATCCAAATCAACATCTGAGTAATTAAAACTCTGCCAGGATCAAATATCCTGCCTTGTTATAGGATTCTCCAATGTATAAAAACATTTGCTGATTCTGTGTTATTTTATTTTAACTACCCTAGAGATGTAAACTCTCTCTGTAGCATCCTAGAATCAACTTACCGTTTTACAGCTCTAATCTCTATACAGATTTCTTTATCAGCCATAATATTTCTTTCCACAAATCAATGTTCTGCTTGACCAGTTCACTTACCTACAGCTTTAATTTACTTAATCCTTTGGCAGATTCTGTATTCTTCATATTGTAAGACATTTCTTTGTAAAATTATTTAAAAATGTATCCTATTTACAAAATTATAAATATACACAAAGTACACAAAATATAAAAGCACAATGTAAGTGCATCAAAACATATTGGCAAGATGCATACACACAACAGAAAAGAATGTGAGTAACTGCTTCAGAATTTAATTTGCTAGCCATGCTAAAGTCTGCATAACTTCCTTAGTCAAGTTACAGAGTTTGTAGTCACAGGCTCATGATTCTCCTTTGCTGTTACCACAAATGCTGTTGGTAGAGACGGATATCTGTTTACCCTCTCAAGTGGAAAATGGGTCTTGATAGATCAGACAAACAGAGAAACAGAGATCAGAAAACAGTTTGATTAGACTTTTAGATCCAAGAGTCATTGAAAAATGGTAGTGCAGCTCTCAGGGTTCAATGCACCAGTGAGGGAGTTGGGGTATGGAGAGAGGAAAACCAGCGATAAGAAAAATAACCCCAGTCACTGAAGTAAGGCAGTAACTGAAAGCTGTCTCAGGCAGTGGAAGGGTGCAAAGACAGCTGGAATTGCAGAGAAGTTACCTGGATAGGTAGGATGAAAAGCCTGCACAAAATCAAGGGTCTTTGTGCAGGATTCAACACAGAATGAGCCAAATTTCAGAGGCTGATAATAACGGTCGGAATTGCATACCCTGTGATCCCTGAGCATATCCATGATTCTTCCCTAAATTAAAGGTTTTTTCTTTTTTTTCTTCACCTACCATCAGCAAATACAAGAAAATTATTTTATACTCCCTTTCATTTTTACAGATACAATTCTACACGTGAATTTCTAAAATATTTCCAGTTGCATATTTCCCATGTGATATTCATTTCAGGAATCACAAGAAACTGCATCAGGTTCATCCTTCTAATTTCTCTCAACTCACTAATCAACCTTCTCATTATCTTCACTATCATTTGGCCTGTGCTGAATAATCATTTTCCAATTAGCCTTATGCTTCTGACTTAAAATGGTTATCCAAACATAAATCAGTTAGCTCTATTCTAGCAGAACTTCCATAGTGTCCATCTTGGTTCATGATATAATCCCCTTCTTTTTTTCCTTCACTGCATGCATCCTTTTCCTCTGAGTTACCTACGAATGGCTACAGAACATTTAGCCACTTGGACAGTGAAGTTGTTTATCGCATTTTTCTAACTAGTGTCTTCTTAGAATCCAGTGATAGCAATGGATTTGGAAATAAATCTTCAGACAAGTTCTGAATTTCAGGGAACTATCAGATCGTTCACATTAGGATCCTCATGTCCCAGACTGATGGCACTACCTTATCTTTTAAAACTTTAAAATTCCCACATGTTCTATGGGAAAAGAACAGCTTAGAAATACACTCGGGGAGTTTCAGCACTGGGAACCCCCTACTTGGGAAACCCCATGCAGGGCAGGATGAATATGTGGGTTACCATTGCATTCCTCTGTAATGGCTTAAATTGGAGTACAGAAAACCTAGGGAAAGATTTAACATTGTGGGCCTTGAGGAACTAGCTCTTGCCCAGAGCATATTCTCCTGAGCCCATTGTCCAACTACACAGGGCACAACTAAGTCTCGTAGCTGCCCTCAACTACGAGGATGCCAGACCAGCATCGGTACAAACAAAGCAGACCCAGAAATGTGTCTACTTGCTTCTTTGAACCCAAACTTCTCCACAATGATCCACCAAAACCAACTTGGTGTCTTTACATTGAACTCAGCTCTTGATGGCACGCAGGTACACAGCTGTGCCTGGAGAGGAGCACCAGAGGCTAGATGGATCGGCAGCCTTTTTTCCCTATTCCAGAGCTTGATCATCCGTGCTCTACCACTGCTCCTCCATTACACCTTTTCGCTTTATTTTGGTTTAACCAACCAGAATGCTGATAGTAGTCTCAAACATACTGAAGAAAACCTGATAAAGGTCTCAAATATAAACATCTTCCATGGAGCTTAATTCACTCCCTCCAGGAAAAAAAAAGGGGGGAAAAAAAAAGCATATTAAAAAAAAAAAAGACTGAATTTTGCCTTTAATCTACCCTAGTTAAATCAAATAAATTTGCCAGGAGAAAAATGCTAGGTGGTAAGGGAGAGTCGTCAGGATTCCTTTTTATCACTGGCCTTTGTTAACATGATGATCAGTGTGCAGACAAGACCATGGAGCTCTCAGTCTGCAGATGCTCTAAAAAAGGCATTAATTGTCCACGTTGTTCTTTTACCTATGCTGGCAAATTATCCACATCAAGTAGATGAATACTTATAATACCAACAAGTTACTGTCCTTGAAACTCTCAGTTTCTTAGTGATTTTAATTCAATGTATACATTGGTGTTAAGGATACAGGGAAGGAGGTGTTCCTCTGTTTTTATATTCATTAAAATAGCTGTGTATTCATTTTGATGTTAATGTTCAGGCTATCTGACATTTTGGAACAAATATATATTACTGTTTTCAAGTACAAGCTTTTTTCCTTTAAAAAAAATAAAATGTTTATTTCTTGTAATTTTCTGGAGGCTTTGTGATCTTAATTTTAAACGATCGGTATTTCTCCCTTTTTTTTCTCCCACAGATTTTTTTCCCTAACTGAAAAAAAGTGAAATATGGAGATGAAAAAGAACAGGGAAGAAAAATAAAAGGAAAAGAAGAATCACCTCTGATTGAAGATGCATTTTCTTTTTTTTTCCAAAATATGTTCCTTTCCCCTCCCTGGAATACTTAATATTGGTAACAGTTTTTACCTTGATTATTTATAACTGAACAGGAAAAAAAAAATCCTCTTTTTACCATTTTGACTGGGTTTTTCTGTAAAATATAGACACGGAAAAATATTTCACACTTTATGCCCCCTCTAATTGTTATAGCTGTATTGTTACAAAGGATGGAAGGTGCTTGTCTACCTTTGATGAAAGAAAAGGAAGGAGTGAAAGAGGAAGACATCTGGATTACCTTCACATTATACCGTATTATCATTGGAAAGCCTTCTCGTTTCAGCAAAGGTTATTTTAGTTAATTCTCAATTTTCCCAAAACAGGACAACAGAGTCCAGAGAGGTGGCAAAGATACAGGAGGTCCCTACTCATTTTCAGCACTCTGAGTGCTAAGGCTTAGCAAAAGTCTTTCTGAGATGATTAATGGCAGCTTTGACTCTGGGAGGTAATTATAGGCTTTGACAAGAAGTTTGAGACTTTGGGGATGAAAGTGACTGTGAAGGTTTCACTGAGGAAACCAACCCCTGACAGGCACAACATGCTCATTACAGAAATTTTGAAAAAGCACAGAGATCTATAAAATAAGCTAGATACAGAAGAACATATTTTTATTAACCCCACTGCTGCTGATGGCAGACGCATCCTCCTTGCTGTCTGGGGACTAAAGTGATTTGTAACCTCAGTAACTGCAGTCTTTTCAAGATGCAGAGGTTCATTTGCTTGTGAACTCCCTCCCATCCTCCCTCCTTCACCCACTTTCTTTTGAGGGTTAGGTGGGGGGAGTGGAGGGAGGGAATATTAGATAAATAGTGTCATGAAAAATATATCATGACTGATCAGAAAGTTCTTCCCATAATGCAACTAGTTATATTTGCTGCTATAATTTTTTTATTTGGATAGTTGCAGCAGTGCTATGAATAAAGAAAATACCGAAGTGCCATATGCACTTCTGATTCTCAGAATACTTATTTTCAGTATTCTGAAACGTAACGTCTGAGAACTGGAGCAAAGCCTAATTAAAAGGGCTTCCTCCAAGGAAAAGGTCCTTAAAGACCGCAGGGCTTCTGGTAGGAGCTCTCAGTGTCCACAAGTGCTTTAGGCTCTTCAAAGCAGCATCTTTCAGCAGCATCAAACTACTGTTGGGATGACCATTAAGTTACTACAACTCAAAAATGCACTGACCAGACTTTCACTGCAGACTCTCTGACTTCCCAGCTCTTTTGGTGATGGAGGGGGAACAGTCTGCATCACGCAGCAGAGAGCAGAGCCCTAATGTCAACTCAGAACAGAACTTTTCCCCAAAGACGTAATTTTTTCTTCCATTGAATAAGAGCATTGAAACAGAATCCAGCTCTAGGAAAAGGCCATGAAAAGACTTATTGTCAAATCTAAATGTATTTACGATTCATACACTCCTTTGTACATCTTGCCATTATCAGGTACAGACCTTGTTTCAGTAGTACCTTCTGGCTCCTTTGTGCCTTTTTGTCGACATGAAGCAGCTGTAAACCTGCCTGCTCTGGCCAGTTATGTTGTTTTGTATTTCTGGAGTGGCACAAAGGAAGCCCACCCCTCCTTCTCAGTTTGGTTTAATAAAATCGGGATATAGGGGGCACACAAGAATCGCAAAAGTCAAGAGTGGAACAAGAGCCATGGGACAGGTTCTTGAGCTGCAATAAAACAGTGGCAACCCAAGGAAGAGATGGCAAGTTACGCTAGCTGGGAGTCTGCCTCTGAGATTCCACAAACGCTGTCCTGTCAGAAAACAAAATGACATTATTAGGCCGCTTGTCACCCACATTCCCAAAAATGTATTTTCTCAGACCATTTGTGGAAATCTGTGAAAAACGGGCATATGTCTGAGGTCATTTGTATGAGATCATTTGTTTTACTTCATATTAATTGTGAACAAATGCCCCAGGGCAGCAGGGGCTTATCAAGACAGCCTGGGAACCGTCATGCACCAAGGGGAAACGCCCCGCACCAGGGAGTCGGCGGGGGGGCATTTTACTTCTTTTCAAAGCCTTGTTCCAAGGTTTTGAGTAAAGGTCAAATCAGAAATTTGGCCTGGGTTTCAGACCAGAATATATCTAACCTGCAACACATAATGAAAACCTTAATAAGCAGAAGTGAGGTGAGTAGCAGAGCTGCTCCCAGCGAGGCAACAGGAATTTTGCTTTTCCAGGCAGATTTGAGTCCTTGTTGTTACTATCCAAACTCACATACTCCACTGCATTAAAAAAGTCTGTGATGTAGATTACCTCACTGCATTTAGGCACATAACATAAGCCAAGATTCATTTAACTTAAATTCAGATATCTGCAACGTGGAAATTCCCCCTTGAGCTAGCCACCTTAGCATTGCACTACTTTAGGATAAAATTTATCAGTGTCTAGAAATGCCTATTTCACTGGTGTCCTCTACATTTCAGTTAGATAAAACCTGATTTTGGCCTCCCGGTCTTCCACTGGGATCAGCAATGACAGTGAGCACGAAAATCTAGAGCGCAATCCAGAGCATTTGTGGTCTGAATTGTCCTTGTGTGGTTCCTGTCTCTCTCTGTAGTGACTGAAAAGGCAGCCAAAACTGGTGGCTATTATGAGACAAACAGTCTGAGAGTGAGGCTCACCTCTTGAGCCTCACAAAAGATCCTCAGTGACCTGTCTGGAATTAGGTGGCAAGCATCTGGGCTTATAAATTTCTGTTCGACAGGGATTTGTGGACTATACTTTCACTCATATATATTAATTTAATGGTCTGTCTTTATAGAAAACACAAGCAGAATAAGAGTAGATGGAGCACCGTAGCACTTACATTTTTTTGTGACTTACCTATAACATTTAGTTTCACCTTCGCTCCATAGTGAAAGCAGCAGCTACCGGAAGATCATCGTCTCAGGACTGGGCAGGTGAACATCAGGAAAAGGCAGATCGCACCATACAGGGTAGCGAAAATTATGTAAAACATGAAGCCTCGATGGTAAACTTAGTTAAAAACCTGAAAGAGAAAAACGTTTGAAATTTTAGAGGAAGTTATTTCCTTCCATATCTGCAGTAGCTTTTCACAGCTGACCCATATATTCTTTGAAAGCAACTTCAAAGTTATATGCAGAAGAATTGGCAGAAACCGACCTTTACATCTGTACATAAAATGCTCACGTACGAATTGCTTGTGTTTTTGTGCAGCCAGGGCACAAAGCACCATGGGATTCATGAGGCCAATTGTAGCTAATCAAGGATCAGACAAAAAGCATCCTATTTATTTCAGCAGAATTAGAGTACATAGCTCCATTTTCAAATAACCACTGTCAAGACATAAAATAAAAACTCAAAAAGACATCTGTCAAATAAAATTTTAATAACATATGAATAAGTTGTGGCTTATTGTTTGAATATTCCAATAGTAGAAAAGGAGGTTAAATTCAAATAAATTATTCATTGAGACTAGTTGCTCATCTCTAGTATCTCTCTGTATAATTTAAACAAAAACAAAGGTGTGCCACAGAATAAAATGAGATTTTTTAAAATAATTCCTTGAATCTAGTTGAGGCAATTCCCTATCTTATTCCAAAATAATTATTAAACACATGGAATAAAATACTAATGCATAAAAACCATATTCAATTGGCAGACGACAAATACATTATTTATTGCTTCAAGTTATTGATGAGCTTTCATACCACCTCGTCATTTTGTTTTGCTCTGTCACTCATGAGCTATAAGATCATCAGTAACTCATAATAAATAATGTATCCATAGCCAGTCCTTTGGGTAGCTACCCTTATTTATCTAGATACATGCACACAAATATGCACTTTCTCACCAAAAGAAATGGTCAGCACATTAAACAATGCTGATTTGCAGAGGTTTAAAACATAAAGGCAGAGAATGAAAAAAAGGGATTGAGGATATCACAGGTTTTTTGGCTATGTATTTTTTTCATGCTAAGAATGCGTTGCTAGAATAATATGCAAATATGGAAGGTTATAATGGATCTGTTAAAATCATATTTAAGATAATTCAAAATCATAATGAAAACCTATTTTAACAGATTTAATATAAACAAAGGGGAAAAAATTAATACAGATTGGTATGACTATTGAGCCAATGAGCTGTACACTTTTGTTTATGGATAATATTTGGTAAATGTTAAAATGGAAAGTAAATTCAAGATGTAAGTTAGTCTTATAAAAATGACAATTTCACACATTATTGGACTGAATGGATGCTATTAGTAAGAATAGATGGATTCAGATACAATAGCATCATTTATAATAAGTAAATCTCTAGTATCTTTTCATCCTATAACACAAATATTCCTGAATATTTGCACTGAAATGCTGATGCGGAGTGATCAGTGATGAAAATGCCCTTTGTTTTGACCTGCATGATATTTCAAAGTTATATACAATGCAGTTATTAAATCTTTTTTCAACTAATGAAGTAAGAATTGGGTTGGCTCATGTCAACTATACAATAGTATTCAAAATGGTTAACCTGTTAACCTGAGTTACAATTTGCATTTTCAAGAAGCAGCTGGAAGAGACCTTTTCTACATGCTTTGTCTTTGGGGAAAAAAAATTGCTGGGGCCAGGTGCTAGAGCCTCCAACTTTATATGCTGTGAGCTGGATTACGTATTTTTCTATTATTCTATCCATTCTATCTACCTTCTTTATAGTTTGTTATGCACAATCAGCATTTTTAAATGTCTGAGAAGAAAACATGGGTATATTAGCTGCATAAACTAGATGAATTGATGAAATGTATAAGCAGGATGAACATGAACCACTAGTGCATTTTTTATTTTAAAAAAGCTAATATCATTGTACAACAATGCAAACCAAGTGTTTCCATAGGGAGATGCAATATGAACTCTACTGTATAAGATCTTGACTACAATTTATGTAGAATACTATAGGGATATTTTGGGTAGTTCCGATGGTGTACAGTCAAGGAAGAGAGCTTCAAACTGGAATAGAAAGAAAGAAGGGTGTCTAGGTTAATATGAGGACTAAAAGGGCTTCCTTTGTTCAGTTTACAGAAAAAATTACTGGTCGTGTAAGTAGATATGCATATTTTGCAAATGTGTGTGTGTGTCTGCGTGTTATGGGAAGAGAGGGATACACATTCCAAAGAAAAGCTATTTACACTAAAAGACAGTGTAGTCTTTTGCACACAAACAGAGGAAATCATGGCCAGGAATAAGCTTGCACAGAAAATGAGATTTCCAGAGGAGTGAAGTTTTTAAGCAAATTTCTGGGAGAAGTAATAGGCAGCACAAGGAGCCTAACTGAAGAGGGGATTCCATAAATCTGTGAATGTCATTAGATAACAGAAGGCAGGCGGTGGCTGCCCTTGACAACCCCAGGAACGTTTCCTATGCTCTTACAGACTACCATATGATTTCTCCTGAATAAAGGCTAGCACAATTACATACAGAACCACAAGGTCTCAGCTCTAAGTGAGCAGAAGAAAAAAAATAATTAAAAGAAGTGCCTAATAAAACCAAACCAAACAAACAAACAAACAACACCCCCCCGGCCCCAAACCTCCCAGCTCTCAGCCGCTTCTCAGTGCCCCGCTCTGGAGCCATATGGTTAGTGTCTTATCTTAGCAAGGCACAAAGAGCTACACTACCAATTTATTCTTTTTGCATAGCACCTTTCACCACAACTGAGAGGTGAGAGGCTGCTCACCGAGAAGTATCAAATACATATGGCTTTTACATATTAAAAGAGGTGCTTATGGAAACAACAGTGACTCACATCAACTGAAATCAATAGGTATAGAGGCTGTATACACGGGAATAAAGAGATAGCATGCCAAAAATCCTCAGTGCTTCCCACTGACTTCAAAGACTTGTGTTAGGAGAAGGTCCAAATTAATTTAATGTGTTATTAAAGTTTTCCATCATCCAAGGCAGAGATATGCTGAGGCCCCGGGGCTGCCGTGAGCTCTTCGGCAGAGTGTGTGCACAGCCACTCTGAAGCTGGGGAGGATCCAAGCGCCTTGATCCAGTCGTACACGATGGAGGCCTTCACTTGACTGCCATGTAAGGCTCAGAGGCTGTCATATGCTGAAAATCAGAAACCAAACTCTACCTTAGCAGAGTGTAGCAACACAGTCCCCACATATGGGCTCATTTCACACAGTGTGCATAAAGCAACCAATTACAGCAGCAAGCCAGCTAAGTGTCTGGTTGGTTTTTTCCTAAGAATAAAACGAGCTAGTTCAATCCCCCACAGAATCTCATTCTTCTCCTTTTTAAAACTGACATCTGCTGTCATATTCCAAATTTTACCCTAGAAAGCAGCAGCCTGGAATTTCTCAAATGTGTAAATTTTTCATATTGCACTGAGACTGCAACAGCCTTACCTAACCAACTGGATCTATCTGTCACCTGCCAAGCAGCAGTTGCAATTTGTTTACAGTCAACTGCAAAGAGATATATAAACTCCCCCAGATGAGGAAGATGTTGAATTTACACAGACAAATGACAAATGAGCTGAGAATGAGAACGCATACAAGAATAGCCTACAGTATGCCATTATATCATGACATAAATATATGACAACTACTCCAACCAATGCCCATGGCAAATGTTTCCATGTGTTACCACTACAGTAATTTCTCCGTGTTGCATTTTTTCCTTCTTTTCTTTTTTCCTTGAATGAGAGATTAATTCCTAAGTAATAATGAATAAAAAGGCATCTATTAGAATGAGTAGATCATGCTGTACTGAATGGGTTTCAGGACAACACTCTGATTACTGCAGTTAATGCATCTCATTTCTTGCAGATCAGTGTCCAGATACCGGTGATACGCTCCACCAGAAATGTACACATACAGACACCCCGTGGTAAGTTATAAGAAGAGATAAACCATAATCTCACTATGTCTAGCATTACATCTAGACTCCGATTATAATAAACAGAATAACCTACCATATGCACCTGTAGAGTAATACAAAACAAAGCTTTCAGTATACATGAACAGCAGCCTTTCATAAAAGGAGTGGACTCTGCAAAATTGTTAGCATGGGATTCAAGCTTCCTTCTGTCAAGCAGCATTTCTACTTCTTTCAAAGCTTGAAAATCATGCCTCTAGAGAGAAACAAAACAGAAATCCTCTGGGCACAAGTGAAATCCTCCCTAATCCCTCAAAATGAAGCTTACGTTGCACGAGATGTTGCACAGATCTTGGGCTAATCCTCTGGAAGTGAAGGACTAACTTTGAAAACAAGGAAAAAGTGGCACCAACCATCGCAACTTCCCCAGTCTCTACAGATTGTTATTGGAGATAAGACTGATCCTTGTTCCAACCTCTGATACATTTAGGAAGCGGCTTTCTGCTTTAGAAGGGTAAACTGCTGTAGCCAACAAAATCTCCTATCTAAACACACCCAACCCAGGAGGTTCCAAAATGGGGATCCCACCTTTTCTGATTGAAGCCCGCCCCGACATTGACTTTTCATATCTCTGCACTGTTCTACTAGGAAGTTACAATTTAGTTGAAGATGGTTGAAAGAGCAACCCACCTTTGTTCAGAAGAAATATGTAAGCCAAATTTTCCTCCCAGAGAGAGCTGAAGCAGGAGTCACTGCCCAGATGCAGGCCAGTCAGTACTCCTGAAATCTAACCAAAGAGCTATGACTGAATGAGTTTGTTTATTTGTGTGTTTGGTTTAGGATGAATCCAAAACATCACATCAGGAAATGGAAAAGGCAGTGAGAAAATAATCTGTTTCTCAAAAGCACAAGTGGTAAAACCTGGAGGAGAGCTCTAGATTAGATACTGGTAGGAAACAGTGAACTGTAACCAAGGAAAATGAATCCTAGATTTGATTCCTAAAGAGCTCAGAAGACTGAGACTTTGTCTCTTTTTTTTTTTTTTTAAATCAAAGAAGAATGCAGCAAGGAATTACCTGACTCCATCAACTGTTTCTATCTCTAATAAATATAATCCACAGGACACAGACTTCAACTAGCCACTTGGTTCAAAAAAGTTAATGTTTTCTCCTCTGTCAGTAGACATGTCATTGATTTTTGATATCTCATGCAACTGTTTACTAAAGGCAAAGGAATGAGAGGTCTGGAATTGTCCCCACCTTCTCTATGCCAAACATATCACCAGATGCTCCCTGGTCTTTCTACTCTCATATTACAGAACCATAATCAGGCAAGGTGCCTGGGAAGGAGACATGGCACATTTGGACCATGTTCTGATTGTCTTAACCAGAGGACTGGGACTTCATATTAAGCCTTGGTGTTTATTGTCCACTCAGTAAAGATCTGACTGTAGTTTGAGACACATACGATGCATTATTGCGTATTTGCAGTAAAGGGTGCAGTATTTTCAAATCCTGAAACCCATATGGACTGAGCACTCCAAGAATGCAACAGAATCATCACTTCTGCCACGGAAAAGCTAGAAGATGGACAGGAGTTGCCTGAAGTTACTCTAATGAAAAACAGGAATTGCACTAAGGAGAAAGAAGCTTCGCTGTGCCCTTATGCAATCCAGTGCATGAAGCAATTTTGAGCCTCAAGAATAATATAATTTTCATTTAGACTTGCATAGCCCCGAAGAGCTGTCCCAGTTGCCAGGCAAAACCAGGGTAATTCGGGCAACTAACCACTGTGCTATTTTAGATACCCTAGAGTATTGCCTCCAGCCTTGCCTCCAGCTACCACAGACCTTCCCCAGCCCTACACCATATTTGCTACCCTTGTGAAGGTGTCTCAGGTACCAAAGGGCTTCTGTTCAAAATGGTCTGCATACTTGCGTCTAGGCAGCTGAATCCCACCCATTATGTTTTCCCTGTTTTTATGCTGGGGCAGTAAAAAAGATTATATATAGTCCATGTTCCTCGACAGCCCTGGGATATGTTCTGTGCAAAAAGAACAGTTGCTCCAGCTTAACAACCCCTCTGTGTAAAAAGCAGCATAAAGAGGTCATATCAGAGCTGAAAATTGGGCCAAAGAGAGTATATTTTCCTCTGGATGCACAGTTATAATTGCTATTATGTTTAGGGAATTGGGCTTGATCACTGAATGGAAAACACTTTGCAATTAAGAGGGTTGAAAGCATAACTAGATTTGAATAATTGATGTTAATTTCCATTTGCAGAGAAGACTATCACAATGCTGAATCCAAATGCCATGCAATCTTCTGGTCCATTCCCTCATTTCTTGTTGCCATAAATTGCAAGGTAATGCTAACTGGAGGGCCTTGTATAGAATTGCTATATGGATCACATCCCATTATACATCTGAAATCAGGAAGAATCCACATTTGCATCACTCATGCTCATGAAGCAAGTTCTTTCCTTATTCGGCTATACAATTAACTTGACTGAAACTGAATGCAATGCCTTGAAAACAATACTAAATGAAATGGTAATGCAGTAATCCATCAATTACAACGGGGCAACTAATGGCTTGAAATAGCTTTGTATAAGAGTTTCTAGTTGGATTAATAATATAATTAATGCTATGTACTCACCATTAAAGTAGGAAATAAAATATTGTTTTAGTTAATCTCTCTTTGTCATTGACGGGGAAGTGCAATGCAACCAAAATGAATATTCATTGTAATGTAGTGCCTAAGTGTGCAAGTATCTATCCCCAAAAAACTAACAACCAGAATTTGCCAACTATTAAAACACAGTTATTACTGGGATTGCGGTAAGTATCAGGAATGGTGAACACATTTTTAATAATCATCTTATTTGTCTTAAATGTAATAATAGTCACACTAGCTTTGTACAGGTTAGAGAGGGGAAGATTTGAGTGACTGTGAGCTAGTAGCCTCAGTATTCAGTTGGTTCAGATCTTTCAGATACTACCAGAAAGACAGAAAACTGAAAAAATACAGATAGATGTAAATTATCTGGCCAGCTGTAGGAAGAAGGAACAGAACAGAATCTGTATTTGGAAAAATGAAGGGAAGCTCGCTCCTCTGCTTTCTGAAGTTACACATGCAGATGATTAGTTACTTTAGATTTTCACACTTCCTACTGACATCAAACAAAGCTCGAGAACTGCAGTAATCTGAAGCCACATGCATGTGTTTAGTGTCCCTTGCGTGACACTCATGCAGAGGGACGCACAGTAGCTATCACCCTTTCTAGTCTCCTCCATTAGACCCCGGATCTGAATTACGCCGAGCACCCTCCTGGTTTATTCAGTTTACAAGAGCAATCTGTTCCACTGCTGACAGCTGTAAAACAGCCAGCAGCTCCATGTTGCAGAGCAGAGTACCCCATACTTACTCAGCAGATCCCAAAGACGCAGCTTAACCACCGCTGCCATCCGCCACGGATGGGGTGGGAGCAGGAGGAGGCTCAAGAGCGCAGAGGGAGGGCGAGTGCCCTCTCCCACCTGGATCCCACCGCAGGGACATGCCCGTAGGCCTTCAGGAAGGGAAGGGAGCCTTTTTTTCCCCCCTTACCCTGTCTCTCTTGCATTTGGCGTGGCCTGACGGCCAAAGCGGAGGGCGCAGGGCTGCTCTCCAGGCGCTGCTGAGGGGGCACAGGGGTGGGGGCCAATGCCAGAGGGACAACAGCTGAGCCCACCCCATGTCCCACTGCTAAAACCATCCTCCTCCAGTGACTGACAGATGGCAGAAATCCTCGTGTTCACAGGGGAAAGCCATGCTGAAGCGTGATGTGCACGGGCATGCTGGGACTTTAAAGCCTTGCAGCCCACTCCTTTGAATACCTTTAGATCAGACAGCTCCGCACATAAGGCTGTATTTCAACAGTTGTTTAACACTTCCTACGGACCTAAAACGGAGCTATAAAAAGGAATCCAAAGCCCTGATTTCATGGTTTTTATGGAAAATTTACCCAAAGAAACTAGTCATATGATGTGAGCGAAGGGCTCAAAGATTTAAATACTGTATCTGTAAGTAGAAGTAGGAACAAATATAATCACAGACACATTACTATTCATGGTGGTATGTTTACAGTGGCCTTTGAAGCAGATGATATAAAAAGATCTCCATCTCAATCGGGATTGCTCAGAGGCTCCCCAAGAGAAATTACTTGCTCCTATAGGTCTTTGGACCGATTCACTGGAAAGCAAAGAGAACCATACTGGCTCTTCCTTCTTTCACCTTTCCCAGGTTTTGTCTTGCCCAGTAGCTGAGGAGTTACAGTTGTTTCTGAGCTGTGGAATAGCACGGGAATGGCAGTTCTGCTTTGCTTCCTAAGGCTTTCCCCTGACTCCAGCAAAACGCCCTGTGGGCAAGGTGGACTCAGCACATGCTATAGAGGTCACTCACAGAGTAAAAAGCTATCCTGTATTATTTACAAGAAGTATTAGATAACATTTTGGCCACAGAGACACAAAGAATCATCGTGAGGTCACTGAAGCTCTAAAGTACATGTAAAGAAGAAGGGTGTCTCTTTAAGAGGTTGTCAAAGGATCCCACCTCTGTATCAAGTTGAGTCCAATGGAAGCAAAAAGAAGTATGTCTGTTAACCTTAATGGGAACTGCAGAGTAAGTAGAAAGGCATTCAGTCCGACTGTCTCTGAAAACCAGAGAATGCATATTTCAGTAATGCTGAGATTTTAACTTGTGATTTAAGGGAATCTATACATTTCAGATAAGAAGCATAGCCCATTAGACATCATGCCTAATAACTTGCAAGCGTTTAACATGTCCACACAGATAGATCTTTTTTTGTTGTTTGCTATCTAGCGGGGGGAAGGGTGGTAAGGAAAATTAGCTTTTCTTACTGTGTTTATTTTATGCTTGTAAGGGAAACAGAAGAAAACAACACAGGATACCATAAAACCCAAGGGGTGAGTTGGAAAAAAGGTTAAAATAACTATATGGGACAGAGTCTCCACTGACCTTGTGCATTCTGTCCTTTAAATGTAAACGCTGCCTTTCGAACCAACAGTATTTTGTATTTCATTAGACAGTAAAAATGCAGAAAGTGTAAAAATCAGGCTTCTGTGAGATAGCTTGAATAAGCTAAAATTAAGAGCATGTCCTACCCAATTAAGGGTTTCTTTTGTGTTACAGTCATGCCTAAGTATTTTCAAATATTGAAAGAGATGATAATGGATATTTATTAGAGCCATAAATATCCTGTAATATGCCATCTTCTGTGTCTTCCACGAAGAGGAAAAACTGCATGAGAAGCTTGGGTTTGGGGGGAAGGAGTACAGAAAAGGGAGTGTAATGAAAGCAAAAGTGGGTGGTAAGTGGAGGGAAAAAAACAGATCAAGACGGAGAGAAAAAGTTGTTTTGAAGTCATTTGGGTTTGAGATAGGGTGAGGGAATTGCTTAGGTTTTTTTTTTATTGTTTAACTATCTACAGCTGTCCTAGGTGTCTTAATATCTGGAACAGATTTTAATTATTAAGGAGTGAATAACTAGAAAAAAAACCCTCATTAAATTATGAATGGATATATTTTAACACCCCTTAGCAGGAAAATACCAGTTCAAAGAGAAATCTGTTCAAGTGTACAACAGTGTCCCCCTCAGAAAACACAGCTCCTCTGCACTGCTTGGGATCTGTGGATAGTGGGATCAGGGATGTGAAGCTGGGAACAATCCTGTGTGATCCTCTTCTCCTATAATTTATTGACTGCTGTCATGGCATGTGGTACTGTGCAAACACTGCCCTAGGGTGTTTATTCTCTAAATCAGACATAGGTAATAGAAGTCAGACACAAAATACCAGGGGAGAGTCCAAACCAGATGGAGGTAATCCATTTTACATCAGATGTGGATTTGACTTTCTCTTGGGCTGATTACTTCTAGTTAGAAGAGTGCTTTGCTCAAGGATTTAATTGAAGAGTGGCTGTCAGTCCTACCAAGACAAAGAGCTCCCTTGCAGGAGGTGCAGAGTGAGTGCAACAACTGTAAATTAAGAGCAGTGAGAACTGTTCAGGGACACCCTGAGACTAAAGACAGTTTAGCTGAGGTTCTGGATGCAGCATAGCCACATCATGTAGTGCCACCCTTGAGTAATTACTACATTACAAAGTGGCTGTTCTGCAGCTGCAGAACACACAAAGCATGCCACGCCGACCTGCTGCCTTGTTCAGAGCCAGCTTTTATTTCTGTGTCTGGTCTTACATTGCACAGGCTATATTTTACTCAGAGGGAAGAAGAAAACTGAGTTACACTAGTGCAGTTTTTTTGCCTGCTTCAGCTATTTAGACTGCAAGCTCTTCATGGGTCTGACCATGTTTATGAACAGGAAGAGGATGTCACAATCTGACATGTGCTGAATAATTCCAGACCGTAAATTTTGGCAAACTTGCTGACACACCTTTAAAGTCATCATAATAAATATCCCCAAAACAGAGCCATCAGGATCCCGAGGTCAGACAGCTGCCTTTTCCAACGCACCAAAAGTCTTCGCCAAGACAGTAACATGCTAAAATGAACTCCTGGGCAATGATTAAAGGACAGAAAGCCCCAGCGACCCACGTGATAGCATTTCCCACAAAGCAACCACTCTATCAGTGATCTCTCAGCCCTGATCTCAAGAGAAATGTATAAACCATTTCCAGACATGAGATTGGAAACTAGATTTTGTAAACCCACTGAATACCAAAAATTTCATAGCCCATACAGTTATTAGGTTAAAAACTTTCTTTCTCTCATGCTCACTTGCACTCCTACTGATCTCTTCAAGTTCTAGAGGGTATGAACTATCCTTTTCTTTGCCTCCGCCTTATCATCCCTCAGTAACATCCCCTCTGCTTTCAACAGACCTAATACTTTTTGTCTCATGGTCTAACTGATATTCAAATAATTAAACTCAGCTTATATTTGAAGTTTGCTGTTTCTATTTCAAACCTGAAAGGTCTGCAAAATCATTTATCTCCTCTGCTAACTGTACTAGAAGTTTTAGTAAAAGGTGTTATCTATCTCTGCCTAAAAACTTATTAAAGAGAAAACTAAACTCCTGAAGAATTTCTAGAGGAAAACTTCAAATTTACCAGGTTTTTCCATATCTACCTTCATGAAAAGCAAAATAAATACTATTTTAAATATTTCCATTAGGTAAATATTTCCAGTTACAGAACAGAGACAATACTTCAGGCTGTATTTAGCAGATGAAGGAATCTCAGCTCCTGTACCATAAGATCTCATCCTCTCTGATCAACTCAACTTTTCTGCCAAATCACATCTTTTATGGTATACAGTGCCTACAGCATGCAGAACGCTTTGTATTCAAGTGCATAGTGACACCCGCCTGCCCCCCCCCCCCCCCGACTCACATCTAGCAACTGGAGAAGGAGAAGTCACCAAAACAAAATGTTTATATTTGCTTCAGTAATTACTGAAAACTGGATTCTTTGAATCCTCATTCACATTTGGTCTGTTTTGCTCTGCAATTAGTTTCACTGGGATGAATGGGACAGTTGAAATCTAATGCATGCCTCAGGGAGGGTAAGTACAGTGGAATCAGGCCATAACAATGGATAAAGTAAACACATTCTTTTGTTGCCATCCATCCTGTTCTTAAAAGCCTTATTTAAAATAGCCATCAGACAAAGAAGATGATGAAAAGACACAAAATGAGGCCATGAATAACAACATAATTCAGATTAAGAATTCTAACCCAAATGGCCTTCAGAATTAATAGGCCATTCAAGAAAAAAGAATACCATCAATAAAAACAATTATTCGTGTGAAATCCTCCCTTTATACCTTTAACTTAGGCAGAGCTTTTCCTCCTGAGCTGTTGTTTTGCATATATTTATGTGCTTCAGTCCACATCCACCAGGAAAGAGAAACTATCCGTTGTACATACTGACATATACAAAATGAGTAAGAAATATCGCTGCAGTTACAGGACATCAAAACTCAGCTATTACAACTGCACGATGCAATATGAGTAGTTGCATAACAATACCTGGATTATCATAGCATTTGGAAATTACTGACCAATTTATTTTGGAAGTCACTGGTAGCAACAGTGAGTGTATGTTATACATGAATAAAGCATTCAGGTATTTGTAAACTATAATATTAAAATCTGTACTTACATATAAAAGTCATTTTAATGCAATTTTTTTCCTTTGTAATACAAATTATAAAGTTTGTAAAATGATGCCATAATACTTTACAAGATTGAGTGATTCACACTTTGTTGCAGGGTAGCAAAGACTCACTCTCTGTGATGACATTTTCCTGAAAAAATCTCTCACCAGCTCCTCTCAACTATACAATGATTGACATTGCCCACTCCAAAGACTCCTGAGCAACTGGCTACAAAAATATCTTTTTGAATGATTTGGTATGTTGTATGCCCCCAGTGTCTTATTCTTTATCATCCTGAAAAACTGTTCAGCCCACAAAAGTCTGTACAGCCTCACCCCTAACAGGATTTTGTTCAAGTTGCACTGGCTATTACCTCAGGCAGAAGTGATATTATTTCTGGTAGGAGCTATGACTTTCCCAACATACTTGAATTTCCTTAAAAGTTTTCTAGTTAATGCAGGCAAAAGATACCAAGTATGAAAATCAATTACAAATAAATGAGGCTTACTTAGTATAAAGCAAATTGGGTTGTGTTTTGGTTTTTTTTCCCCACCATGTTGTGCTCTGTTTAAAAGCACATGATTGTCCAAATATCTGAAAAACCATTTCACAACCGGGAAAAAGTAAAGGGGAACAAGAAACCAGACTGAAGCTGGGCAAAACTAGAATTTTGTCCAAAGGAGAGGCCCAACTTGACAAAGAAGGAAGTTGTTCTGACTGAATCAACCAGGAACAGCTGACAGAAAGTGCTCAGAAATCAAATAAGTCATTATCCAAATGCTGTAAGAAGAGACATCTGATAAAAAAAAATCTCATATGCTGTGCAAAGCCGGAGTCTGCAAAAGATCGCACATGCTGCTGCAAAAGCAACACAGCGGGGCAATATCACACCCCTAGCGAGAAGAGCGAGCTGTATTAATTTTTTCAACAGAGCAAGAATTTGTTAAATGTGCCAAGGGCAGAGTTCATGACCATTAAGATATGTGGGCTTAACCCACATACTCCTGTGGGTTAAGAACATGCCAGTCCTTGGTCCACCAGAATTTGCAAGGTGCAATAAAGCCATTGGAGAAGTCATTGAAAAGGCACGGAAAACATCTCAACAAATGATTAAAGGGATGTGAAGAACTACAAGTGCTAAAGTCAGTGGGCAAGTTCTTCTTGTTCTTGAAGCTCCAAGAAACAGAAAGCAAAGACAAGGATCAAGAGACTCAGTACCCTCCATGATCAGTAAAATATTTTTTTTAATAAAATAAAATATATACATAAATATAAAACTTGTTCACCACATACAATGATAAATAGCCAAGGGCAGATAACTGATACTGATTTTTCTGCTGACACCGCGAGTGTCAGGAATGTCCTAGGTAGCACAAAGGATGAGACCATGAAGTATGTAATGAATTCTCCCGAAGAGGGTAAGTCGGATGATTGTAAGGCATTGGAAATAAAGAAGTCTAAAAGAAAATCTGAATGCTATTAGGGACTGAAACAAAAGAAAACAATAAAAAGAAGATTACAGGGTTCTATATTCATCTCAAATATACAAAAGATATTTTACAGCAAAAGCTGAACCATGAACGGAGCTCTTTTGTTAGAAAAAAGTAGCAGGTAGTAGTTGACATTTTTATATTTGGTTGTGATAAAGTATGTCCTTGTCCTAGTCTACTTAGACTCACTTCCTTTGGATAGCTTTAATAGATAATACTTGAGTTCAACAGTTATTTTTGCTACCCACTATCCCTGAAATAGCGGGTATGACTATGCAATTTTCGGCAAATTACATGTTTTGACATAATCTGCTGAAAATCTAAATAAGAAACATGGAAAAACAATCTAAAGCCAGACCTTTCTCCATATTTAGCAGTCCTAGATTACAGTCTGGGACTGGTGAAATATAGGTTGCAAGCTGATAACATCTGGTTTGACAGAAAATAAGAATGTTTGCACTTATGTGAGAGGCACTGGAGGCTTCCAGATGTACAGGACAAAACTCTCGCTGTGATTTGGAGGTGAGGAAACTTCTGTTAACTCCCAGAAAAGACAGTGAGTAGTCCTAAGGTCACGGACAGCAGGGGCACCCAGGAGTTAGCACCAGAGGCCCACAGATTGCTGTTCCAGTCTCAAGGGCACACCTGGAAAAAGCAAATATCCCTTTCCACAGTGGCAGATAGCGGGGAAGACCAGAGGTGATGTTCCTGACATTCTGTCAGACGCCACAAACTGACACTGCTTGGCCTCGGGGCTTGGAGAGACAAGAAAAATAGCACTGCTGGAGTCCATGGAGAAATACGTATGTCTGTGAAGCAACACATGGCACTTCAGACGCTACAAGAACATTATTGGTTTATAGTGGGGTACACGTCTGTGAAATCTCACCAACTTTTTTGTTGTTACTAGTTAATATCGCTATGTTTGGCTGCAGAAAGCAAGTGTGGGAAGCTGAAAGTCTTTGCCGGAGAGCTGAACTCCTGGACCTGTTGTGTTGTTCGGAGCCTTACATTACACAGCAGCGAACAGCCAGACTCTGCATAAAGCGAAAAACACCCAGCCCCCTGGTTCGGAGGGACTATTGGCCAGATGTGCCATTAGTGAAAGGGGGGGCAGCTCCAGGGCCAGCCTACCTCATCCAAAGCACATTGCTCCCAGGAGGGGAAGGGCCCGTCCCACTCTCACTCTTCCCCTTCACCAGACACCCACCCTGGTTTTTGTGGGGTTTACTGACCATCGCGTAGCCCCTTCAGAAAGACGCACAGGGCGTCTGAGGAAAGCATGGGGTTAAGTCCCCAGACAAGGTAAGAGGCAGGAGCCCAGGGCCAGGATTACCAGGGGGAATAGGAAAAGTGGGAATGGGACCCCCACCCCCTTTCAGTAGCAATGAGCAATTAATTTGCCTCAGCCATGTCTTGTGGAACAACAGCCTGCAATCAATCTCTGCTCAGCATTAACTGCTGCAGCAGAGCGTTTCTGACAGACTAAATGTGCACAACGAATGGTGAGGAGAGATAGCAAGCGGTTTTGCGGTGCCGTTCTCCAACCTTCATGTTCTGGGGTGTGGGAGTGTGGGGGGACGTGTTGCTGCACCCTCCTGTTGGAAAATGGTCTCACATTCCTCTGACGAATGCAAATCTACAAAATATTGACATTTTTCACTGGAATATGAGCAGCAAATACTAATTATTAACCAGTTACTAAGTATGGTTATCGGCTGAATCATATACATTCAGCAGAGGAATCGCTGCATCTGTTACGTGGGAGGCAGACATTGTACTGTAACGGGAAAAAACCAAGTGTCAAGTAATGCGGTATTCTTGTTACAGCTTCAGAACAGATGTCATTTTGTCGTAGCTGTTGACATAATTTTGAAGATAAGAAGATTTGGAGATTTAGTCCATGATGTTTTAAAGCTAAACACAGACAGGATTAAAGCTTTACATTTAAACATAAGCTAGATATGGCCTTACAACACAGGGTTATATCAAACATATCCTAAAAAACATTTAGAAAAAAACACCATACTCTTTTTAATTTATTGTAATTGTGGTACTAATGCTACTTCAATTATTATTTTACCATCTCATATATTATTAACCACTATTTTCACAGAATAATGTAGCCAGAAAACCTGACCCAAGATTGCTCTTCTGGAAAAAAAAAGTAGAACTAATGAGGCTTGGTTTCCTTGGATTAAGTTTTATCGACTTTCGTGTCTAGGATGATGTAAACTCCAATGCAAGCTTTTCTCTGTGAGTGGGTCCGCTTAAAAGAACATCTCCTGTGTGGATTCTCTGGTGTCTAGTACTGTATGAGCTCATGCTGGTTTGTTTTTTTTTTCAATCAAGGATATTACAGAGTGTCTTTTTTCCACCCAGCCTTGTATTTCCAAACAGCCTCTGCAGCATTAATAACTTTCAAAATTATTAACCCCATTCAGTTTTGACTTGGTTAGCCCAACAGGTTTGAGTCTATTTGGTGTGAGGAAAGAGACACTGGCTCATATCTGAAGACACAATGATCACTTACTTAAGCCTTTTTTGAATAGACGACTTTTAGTGGGTTTATATTTAAAAGGAGAAATACTACGTAACAATTAAAGATGCGGTAGGAATTTCTTCAGCAATCTCCAAGTTAATCTGAAGCTAACCAGCTTGGGTATGGGTGCAAGTAGAGACAAAGTATGGAGTTAAGTAAGTGCACAGACCAGGTCAGCTAAAGGAAGGGTAGCCCATGCTGCTCTCTGGTCTACTACAGCTAACATACTAACACTCCAACTAGTTTAGGCCAGTTCAAAGGCTAGACACACATTTATATCCAGGTAAGCCGAACTCACATTTTTGACCACAACACAGTCTGTACGCATAAAGCTATATCCCATTGTAGTCTCGATGTATATCAGTATAAATGTAAGACAAATCATTTCAGTTAAAGGAAATAATACTCACTTCAGAGAAATTAGTCCAACTCAGACATGAAAACTTAAACTCTTATTGTGAAAGAACTCTGTTCTGTGATTCTGGGTCCTGGGAAAAGGAAATACTGAATGCAGTTGTAACTGGCTTTTAAACATTGTGTGAGGATTTTCTTTTACTATTTAAATAACCTTAGTAAAGGACTCTCCTTCTGTCTAGACTCTACATCAAACCAGTATTTGCTTTCTATTGAGGTTTGGTCGTGCCCACATATAGATTTCAAATACATCAAACCATACCCCAGCCAAATAGTGTGAAACCAAATCAAAGTCTCACCTTTGCAAGACTAAAAGAGGGATTCCTAGTGCTTTTGACAGCGACTGAGCCAGGTCTTATGAGTGCTTTCAAATCTTTTACTAATACATACTCAAACCTCTTCTTTTAGACACAATCACAATTGAAAAAATTACTGCAAACGCTTGTCAGTCTCTATCACTTTTGAATCTTTTAACAAGACTTTCAAATGAAGACCTCACACAGATGTGCTGCCAATGGCCTAAGCCGGTAAAAATAGTTTTATAAAACCTACAGTGAATAGACTGAGGCCTCTGATTATCCTGCCTGTCATTAGACATTTTAGTAGCTTGTCCATGATCCCCTGACCACATAGATGTTCATTGTTCATGATTACTTCTAATGTGGAAGGCTTATCCTTCCTGTTGCTTCATATCTGCACCTGAAGACCATTGCTACTACAGTTCAAACACTTTTGCAATTAATACACAACTACTGGTCTCACACTTACAAACACAGAATAGGAAAAAATGTCAAACTAACAAAGTTAGGCAAATCTAGAATAGATGGCACTATGTAGGCAAAATAACTGGCAGCAGGCAAAGTATTTGTGTCTTCTACTAACACTGCGGCATATACAGTATTTTGCTGTCTTTTATGCTAGTAACACGTACAAGAATTTTCTAAAATGCTGTTTGAAAGTATAAGCCGAGAAAGTGGAGAGAGACAGAGGACAACTAACTAGGTATATCATCAAATAGCTTTTCTAGGAAATAAAGAAATCAAATCTTCTGATACAGGAACGGTTTTATATTTCAAACCTGAAATCAGTCTGATCTAAGTTACAATAGGTAAAATGGGACATTGTTCAACGTCTGTCTTGGTTTCTGCGTCATCTTCAGTGGGTATGCAGTTAATTTCTGCAGGTATGACTGAGTCTCTGAGTTTTTCAGTTAACATTTAAAATGATCTGCAATGGATTCCTGTACCATCTGGACTCAGGTAGCACTAAACCTACTCCATTTAGATTGTTTTATCTTGTGACTTCATTGATTTATCGGGATTTAACACCACACCATGTTTTGAGAGATAAAATTTACCTCGCTGCATATAATTGTTCCCTTTTCATATTAATGTGAAAGGACCTCTCATTGGCTTTCAAAAGAAAAAAAAGACTTTATGGTCATATCCGTACAGAAAAAGCAAATTTGAGGCCTGATATAAAGCCACCTTCAGTAAGTTCTGTTTAACCTAATGGAAAACCACTAGCCAAAGTGAGTCCATCAAAGGACCATAAGTGTCACTTTTCTCTTGAGACTCATTAAAATTTCCAAGGTGTGGGAGTCTGGGGGATTTTGTATGTTTGTTTTGGGTTTTTTTTTACCCACTCTCCTTGAATTCTTTACCTTCAGAACATTCCAGGACTTCACTTACTTTTGACTTAGAAAAACAAATCTTGCTCTGATTGTTGTAGTTGCCAATGCCTTTCCTATGAATGTTTTTTTTTCTGAAATATTAAGGATAGATTTTTTAAGATCTGAAAGGCATTTCCTTTTTGGGGCTTCTAGGGACTGGGGTGAAGAGGACAACATGCGATTCCTGTGAAGCATAAGCTGAAAGAAGCAGTTACTTTGTCCTACAGATCTATTAATTCCTACATGTGACTATCACCCTTCCCAAGTTCAATACACAAGCAAAGGCTTGTGTGCTGAATCTTAATTCATGTACTTGTTTCTCTCTATCGATTTCCTGCTATTGAATCTTCAGAAACACATGAATTAAAGAAGCCTGTAGCTGTGATTTTATACTCAGTCAGATAAATGGTTAAAGACCAAACCCTGACACAGTGAAATCCGCATAATCTTAAGAAATGGTTGTAAACTAAAATGGTTTTTGCCCTCATTTGATTTTCAGGTTTTATTTGTACCACTTTAGTCAGAGAAGTTCTTTTCTTTTCAGGAGAACAGATAAAGGGCTGAAAAACAAAGCTCTACGGTCTTGTTACCCTGCTTAGGATATGAAAACCGTTTACCAGCATAAAAAGCACAAATCAGTGTCTCCAGACCTAAAACAGGTCAAAACGTTTGCACTGGGGTTATCACTCTCCTGTGTCACAGCTCTCGCAGGAGAAGCATCAGCTTTATTTGTTGCTGGCAGCTCCCTGGGAGGGTACCTCGCGCCTGGCCGAAAGGCAGGCTGCGGTTTGTGGTACTCTGGCTCCTGGACAGATCCTGACCTCTGCGCGCACGTGGCATCCGTGCCACTGCGAGGGATTCCGTCTCCTCAAAGTGGGCTGGCAGGAAGGAGACAGGAGGAACATCACCTGCAGGGGCCTCGCTGTGGGACGGAGACAGAAGTATGCGAGAAGAAGCAACAGCAGGTACACAACCAGACCTTCAAAAGACAGAAAAGAATCTACCCCTAAGGACCAGATGTTAATGCGTGGACGTTTTCTGTACTTAAGAGATCTAGAGGACGTTTCTGGACTGAGAGCAAAGATGACCCTCTTTGCAAGGGCACAACGGGCGGGAGGTCAGTATTATCCTGCAGATCCTGTGTAAAACGCAAGCGTTCTAGGTTGTCCTCCAGAAAAAGCTTTGGTTTTGAGGGTCAAAATTCCCATTATTTGAAAATATTTTTTTCTTGAAGAGGGATTGGCAGACCTACCTTGCATTTGCCTTTTACTTGTAGTCCAGCCACAGCGGCAGCTGGGCTTCTGACCCCACGCGACTGGGATTTTGTTTGTGGCGTTTCTTCTTTCTGGATTGTTGCTCATTCATCTTCTGATGTTTTCCCTTTCGTTAAGAAAATAATATCTACTTAAGATTATTTTATGACCAAACAGGAACCTTTTCTTTGGAATCACGACTTTTCTCATAGCATCACCTCACACACATCATCAGACTCCAGGCCTTTTTGACAGACTAACGTGATGCAAAAATATCTGAATCCACACGGGCAAAATCTTTCTTGACACAAACTATCAGAGAAAGCAGCATGCTGTTCCCATGAACCTCTCATAGAGGACAGACCTGGGTGAGGCTGGGCGACCAGTATCAGCGACAGGACTGATGATACCAAGCGTAGCACTGTTTTTTTGTTTCTTAGGTGAGTTGTGGCTACCAGAATAACTTAGCCTGGAAACTGGATCCAAACACGCTGATGGCTGCAAGCTGCTTTGCATCTCTCTTATCCTGTGAGATACCAAAAAATTACTTTTTTAATCACAATTATTAAATAAGTACCACCACCCCCCCCCAGCATAGAGAAAGAAGTCGTCTTATCAGAAAATGACACTGTATTTTAAAAATGAAGCTGTCTTAAGAACTGATAAATATGATGAAATGTTTCTGCAAATTTCAGAATTCAAAATTTTCTGCTGTCCATGGGAAAAAAACCTATACTTTTTCATCATATGCCTCTGTACACATTTATGTACACGTATGTGTATATTTACATGTGTCTATACATATCTCTCTGTACGTATGTCTCTGTACACAGACACACAGAGTGCATAGATATGCAACACTCAGCACAACACACTCATATTTCCCACCACTTCCTACTGCCCAAGAGCAGACTGCATACAGGTGGCCTCATAATAGCAAGCATAAAAATGACAACCATTTTTTAATTGTAGAATAATCCACACTGTCAGATGTACCACCATCTGTGTTATTCAGTGCTACTGCTCACTGCCTGCTGCCACCAGCACTGGGCCATTGTTGGAGAAATTACAGGAGGAGATGCTTGGCTTTATGAGAGCTTGAATCCGGTCCCAGAGTCAAGTATGACATAAACCTCCAAACTGGACTTACGTGTGTATTCAAACGGAGTCCCCTGCTGTTACACAACCACAGGCGTTTCTGAAGGGGGTGGTCTCCACTATTTCCTTGTCAGAGACCAATGAGTTAAAATAATCAAGGCCAGAAAATGCTTCGTATGGTTGTGAGAGAAGAATTAAAGATCCCAGTGACTCAGGCTTGCTTAAAACATTCACCTCTGCAGCTGTCATCGCTGCCGTACTGCAGAAACACTCCTAGCACCAAGCCTGTGCATGAATCAGACCTCAAACCTGCACCAGCTTCCACAGGACTGCCAGACTCCAATTATTATCAGGCAAATCCTCACAAGAGTAAAGCCTTTGTCACAATTTGGGGACTACTCTCTTCTCTTTTTTCTGTTACCGTATTGCTTTAAAATCATGCCCTAACGAATGCTGGTCAACATCAACACTAAAATGAATAAGCTCTGTGCAGAAAGATAACTAAGAGGATGTTAAGACCTTCTATGCCTGTAGTCAGCTCTTTGTTTTCTTCCCTTTTCCCTCACAGCCTCAAGTGCTAGTGAAGAATGCTTTCTGATACGACAAATACTGTGGCAGTTTCATTTCTAGTAGACTATTACCTTTTTTTACTTTATTGTAGGCAGTTATATTTTGAGAATGAAAAGCCATTATAAAAGCCATTATAAAATTAAAACATTGCAAGACTGAGGGATGTTTCCGTAATCATAACATTTTAAATAGTTAAAAGAGAAAAAAATCTAACGAAACTATTATCTTCAGCAGAAAATACACTTTAGTCACAAATATTTTGTCAGCCTTTGGCCTTTTTCTACATATGCATTCATAATTCAAACCACTATCTACTGTATAACAAATAAAACCTGCCAGATGGACTAAAGATTGGAGGTCATAATTACAGATTAAACATGGACTAGGCATGGTCCCAGTTGTCCCATTCCACCTATGAAGAGACTGAAAAAATGGAGGAGAGGTTCCTGCACAAATATTGCTTCAAGGCGCTAAAAGGTTTTTCACAGCCATGATACTTTGGCATGGCTTTATCAGTAAAACCGTAGTGAGCAAACACAAAAATCTTCAGAATGGCTTCGCAGTAAGGCTACCTACTATGAGCTCTCCATAGGTCTGCATAATTTTTGCATTGCTTCCAGACAAGGCTATGGTACTAGCCTTCATCCATTCCCACATAATCCTCATCTGTGACAAACCTTACTGTTTTTCTTGTCGTCCAGGTCTGAGCCCTTGAACAATCTGAAGTCAACTGATATTTGTTAGTCATCCACCAGCAGTTTCTCTAATGTAATATTTTATGCTATATCGTAATAATACAATAATGCAATAATTCAATATGATAATGCAATTTAATATTCTCTTTTTCTTTGCCCTGAAAGAATGTATGTGTGAAGTCTGAAGTTTGTCTGACTCCAAAGTTATGTCTTTCAAAGCTGACTTCTCTCTTCACTGTCTCCATCCAGCGCTGACATACCTCAACAGAGTAGGGTGGTGTAGCTAGAGAGACCTCCATGTTACCTTCTTTCTCACAAGATGCCACGTTATAATCTTAACGTCATGACATCTGTTTCACTGACCGTTTTGCTATTCAGAACAAATGAAGTTTTCATTCCTTCAGATTGCTGCTAATAACTTCCATATATTTGCTGGAATCATGATAATATATCAACACCCCTTAGAATTAGGGGGAAAAAAAAAGAAGAAATAAAAATCTGAGCATGAAATAAACAAAGTAAAACATGTCTGAAATGACAAAAAAGGACCATCGAAGTAGATCGTAACCCTTGAAGAAGGATGAGTCAAGAACATAAGTAAGCATAAAAAATTCATCGCAGTTCTGAAAATGCTTTCAACAGGTATAAAATTTCAATTATATCACTGAAACGTGTATGTTTGATTGCTTTGTCTTTCACTTTCTTACTTCTTTTTAGTGCTATGACTAAGAAAGAAATAGAAAAAAGATTTAAAAAGAGAAATGAAGAAAGCATAAAGCAGAAGATTAAACTGTACTTTTTCAGTTCAGCCTTACACAAAATCCATCAAATTAAAAAAGATTAAAAGCTTTGTTAAATTTTCTTGAAAAAGAAAAGCTACTTTTCGTTCAAAAAAAAATGTTGGCTAGCTAAGTGCAGTGAAGGTAAAATCTTGAACCTGGTGTTTCTCACTGATATATTAAAAGGAGACTCCAGGCATTAGAGGCTCCAGAAGATAATTCCTTTAGGTTATACATTGTTATGCTATAGCTATTCCATTTCCTTTTCTTTGTTTAAAAGATGATTCTTCATCTATATTCCTATTAGTAGAAAATCATATGCATACAGTTGCACTTCCACATGCTCAAAAATAAATGTATTTATTAAAACTGAAGTCCTGGTAAATGTGGAATATATTTAAAATAAATTTAGCTGTAAGAAAGGAAAAACACTAATAAGAACTTCACAGAGCATGAAAATTAACTATATGTTAATTGAAGCTGAATTTCGAACAGAACATGGACTCTTGTAGAGCTTCAATTATGAAAATGGCACATTCAGTTCAGCATAATAATAGTGTTCGTTCTACAACAAACTGAAGTTTTTTTCAAACTCAAAAATCAAGAACTGTTAAGAAATGTGAGCATCACATCACACACAGTGCCTACTGAGTATGGGTGGTTTCCAAAGACTGACAGGAGTAGTATATTGTGTCACTAGGAGAGGCTTAGTGAATATCTTGCCACTGAAACCCGTCTATTGCACGTTACAAATATTACCACATTTAGAACAAATTTTTGTCAAGGTTACTTCTACCAGCAGTTGTTTTTCAGGACTGGATTGACAGTTTGACTGAGTCCATAATTTTCACAGTTGGAGTTTCGTGATTTGTCATGCAACAGTGGCCAGCTTGGCACAGTGGGAAAGTCCATGATCCTGTAAATGCCCCAAAGCACATACCAGGATTTAGCATGCATGTGCTGATCCACTGGGACGGGGTCCAAGTCACAAATCATTCCTTTCCCTCACAGGGAGGAGAATGTTCCTGATCAACAACAGTACAAGGATACCGTCCCGATCTGGAGGCTTACCCCATCGTTGTGCTGCTTTTTTTCTCTTTCTTTATACATGCATATATATGTACACGCATGCATAGCTTATTGTGCTGACGATGCAGATAAAGACAAGAAAACATTTAGCTCTTGAGTGAAAATGCCTCCTTGCGTGCTTTTTGGGCTATAATCTCTGCTATTATTAAATCTGTGAGTTGTTAAGCACCCCCATCTCCACTGAGATAACTAAGAGAAAAGGGTGGTTGGCACCTGGTGGGTCTGGGATCTAAATGATTTATAAAAGCTCAGGAGCTGCTTCTCTAAGTCAGAATAATTTGTATTGAGTATGATTTTGTGTGCAAAAAGGATTTACCAGGCTCATAATAAAGACAAAACGGTGGACTATAATGAGGATTGGCAAGAAAAGTAAGGAGGAAGAGCACAGCATAATGGAAAAGAAAATGGAAAATGTGAAATACATAAAAGAGTGAGGAGAGCAGAGGGAAAAGAATAAAGCCAGTTTCCTTTCAAAACCTCTTCTAGCAGGGCTTCCTTATGCCAGTTACAACATACTCACACAGCGTCCCAAAAACCTTTCTTTTAGCAACCCCCATTGAACGTTGTTGTTAGCAACGCAGTGGTGACTGAAAATGCAACGTTTTCTGATTAAGTTTCCAGCCTTACAGCTGTTATTTCGTCTTTCAGTGTTACTCTGCTCAGTGACGTGTTTCTTTATTTTCCTTTTGGCGACATATCTCCTCTACTTTAGGTTCTTTCAGTTCATGGACCAAGGAGTCCTACCTCATCCTCTTAAGTGCGACTCAGAGTAACAGCTGAGACTACCAATTTACTCTTCTGACACAGATACCTTCTCCGGCCCAGAAGCCAACAGTAGCAAACTGCAGTGCGAAGGGGAGAGAAAGCAGGGGGAGGACAAAAAGTCAGTGAAATAAACAGCTTACAAACAAGCGCAACCCGAAGGTGAAATGAGTCTGTGGGTAGCTGTTGCACGATTAACGGAAGAAATAAAGCTAAAAACGCAGCTCCAAGACAGCTAGCTGTCACAATGTCAGAGCTCATTTTTTCCCAGACAGAGCGTAAAGTGATCCCTCCCTTTCATAACAGGGAGACCTTTCTAAGCTCCTTGTTACAAGGGAGGTCTCTTTCTTTCGGAGACAGACAACGTGTTTCCGTGACCCAAAGACAATACTGGGAGAATGATCTTGGAGCTCTGGGGTGGGTAAAAGGGACGGCAACCTCCAGCACTCCTTATTTTTTATGTTCCCCAAACCGCATCTGAGCAACATCAGAGCAATTCAGCATCCTCCTCTGCCTATCAGGGAGCGCTGCATTTTGGACTGAAAACTTGCTAAGAGCCAAACTTCTAAGCAGCTAAAGAAAACATTATTCTTTCTTTCATCTCTGCATTGCTTATTGAATATTAATGTGGCTCTGACTTTCTACCACCATCAGAATTCCCCAGCCATATCCTGGCAAAAAGCCTCTCATTCAGGGTTTTTAACTTCATTTCTGCTCCGACAATTTCCTGGTGCCTCTTTATTCAATACAGCGCTTTACTCTTTTTTGTGGGGACAGGTTAAGTGCCCTCCTGTTACGTTACACAGCTATAGCTTACAATTTACTACTCTTCCATAATTAAATTACTGCAAAAGAAGCGGGCAGGCATGATGATGGATGTGACAGAGCACAGAGGAGCGATGGTGAGGTGGGCACGTCAGCAAGGAGCCCGTACCAGTGGGAGCATGCTCGCGTGGAAGAGCCAGAGCGAGGGGAGATGCAGAAGCACCGCGGTTTGGCAGAAATGACTGTGCAGTCGTTATTCAGATGATATCTGTCCAGCCAAACAGAGCGCTACAAACTACATATCTGTGAAATAAGTATGTGGTTACGGGTCATTAAGTCTACAGTATCTCTGTTCTCTATCTGACGGGGGCAATAATATTTGACTGTAGTTTTTGAGAATGCCCGTGGTCACAGGAAGGCTAGATTTTGTATTTGACAGATCTATTGTTTGTTTGTTTGTTTTCCGTATGAAAAAAATGTATAAAATATTCCTGACTCAATGATAAAAAAAAAAAAAAAAGCAGAGCTCATGGTTTTTTCATGGTCAAATGCTATTGTGTATGTTTGCTTTTCTTGGGTTAATCTGAGAAAGAATGGGACAACTGAGCTGGCCCTCTTCCTGCAGGCAAACAACGTGTTATTGACTCTACCTTTTGTTCAAGTACTACCTCTGCCAACAAAGTTGTTCTTGAGCTACACAAAAAATACAGATGCTCATGGTTTTTCCTTGACTTGGGAACTTCCAGAGATAACAATCTTTCAGAGTAAACCAGTTTTCTTTCCTTTTTTTTTAAGGTATGTCTAAATGTGATAAAGTGTTGTCCATCATGATCTCACTTCTAAGTACTACACAGCCAAATGCATCATTTGGAGGATTAAAATTTTGATCCAAAACACTTGGGAAGAGACAGAGATCTCTTTTGATGACTGCATCGCTTCAGAACCACAGTGTAGATCTCATGCTGTACTATTCTGCTTTGTTGGGGTTTGTACCCTCATGATACTTTAGACTTCATTACTTACTGCAAATATGGGAAAAAAAGCCAGGTAGAGCTCAATGTTTGGGATTTAAAGTATCTAGCTGTTCTGTCTTAAAAAAACAAACAGGCAAAACTCCTTAAATTTTTCCTCCTACACAAATTTGCACGAAGCTTCCAGTTCTTACGGGGACTTTTTTAGCTATTACAAAACATTAATTTCTCTTTCAGATAATGAGTCACATAAACATTTTCAACTCCCTTGTCTCGTCTGTCCCTCAGAGGAAGGAAACATCTTTCAGCGCTAGATGCAGGGCAGTACTGCTACGGGATTTTAGTGTGGTGATAGCTCCCCAAAGCCCACTCATCAGTGCAGCAATGAAACACAAACCTTTGCGTTATTATTAATCCAAAATAATAACCAGCATGACCATTTTCATGTCTCCTACAGCACTGAATTGGAACTTCCATTGCCATGCATTCCTGTCAATCACTATGGAAGAGCTTTGCCTGAAAGCAGAACTGATTCTGCTCAGCACGGAAGCTGAAAAATTCAGCTACGAGGCAGTTAGTGTTAATATGCTACCAGAAATGACATTAAGACAGTGAAAAGTTCTGACAAGTAAGAGTAAATAAGTTTAAAGCTGTGACAAAAATATGCTCATACATATACTTACAGTGAGTTAATAGACTGAGTAATGTGTGACTTCTAGAAACACAGGGAAAACTGGTCTGCCTTTAAAGGTTCAGCAGTACTCACTGGTGCTCTAAAGTAAAAAACCTGAGCCCTTCTGAAAGCCCTGTTTCACAGCTTGCAGCCTGCCCAGTCCTTGTTTGCCCCATAACATACATACTTCTTAAAATGAAATTACCAGGATAAAGGATTGGATCTTTAACTTAAACAAAGTCATAAGCAGATCTTCAGCCCTATTTTCTTGCTCCTGTGCTAAATGCACACCTGTCCATCTCAGCGCACAGTGATGACCAGTTAGTTACACCCTGCATTAGTCTCCATAGAAGCAGCTAAAGAAAACTCTTCCCTACAAGAAAAGGGACAGAACCCCCTTTTTTTTAACTCTGTAAGTAGCAAGCACAGCTTCTCTCTTAGCTCAGGAGAAGAGGAAGCAGCGGGAAGCAGATGTTACATCCCGGTCTGCCCCTGCGATTGATTTGCTGCCATAGTGCCGGGGTTGCTCCGCTCTTGCCCCGCGGCAGGGCCCGGGAGCTGGGCTGGCGGGGAGCGAGGCCACGGTGGTGCGCAAGGCAGGCCCTCCCATTGGGAGCTTTTCTGTGGTTGCCTCCTGAACGAAGAGTCCTGAAGTGACGGGGTCTCTGCTAACCGGATCAGACCTTGGCTCCTCTGTTACATTGCAGGGACGTCTTCAAACTTTATGGGTACAGAAGTTTCTCCCTTTCCCTCGCTCTTGCTCTTTGGCTGTCTTTTGCTCGCCCTTTCCCCTTTCCCTTCTGCCTTCCATTCTGCCTTTCCCTCCCTTTCTCTCTCTCTTTTTCTTCCTTTCTCTTTTTTTTTTTAGCTCGGTGTGGGGTACATTCACATGCCCCCCTTTCACCAAACAAATTGCCACCGTGTCTGCAAAAAGATTCTTTGATGGTGCTGCTAAGATGTTCAAGGGCACAGCAACATTTTGCAAGCTGAAGTCTGTAACAGATCCTTCCCTTGCAGAACTTAAAAAAAGGAACTGGGGTACAAAATGTTGTGGAGATCCCTCCAGTTCATTCAGTTTTCTGGAAATTAGCTTACAAAGGCTTATATCACACTTGTGCCTAAGTTGCAGGTAAGTTGGAAAAAAGTGAGAAAATATCCCAAACCCCTCTTTATTGATCACCACCCATGAGATGAATCCTTATCCACCCAAGGAAAATGTCCAGCTTAGCTCTTCTGCAGAACAAATAAAAATAAATGAAACTATTCCTGGTGTATTTGCACAATACACCAAACCTGCACCTGGAGGTGCTGGTCTGAGTCATGAAACTTGAAAGGCAGAATCCATAATGAAAATGGTGACAGTGCCATTGTTCTGCTAATAATATAGTCATTTCAACCACTTAAAATAACACCGTGGCACAGAAAACATAGAACTGCCCTAGCAGACAGAAAGATTGAGCGAACACGAGTCGGTACAACCATATCATCAGACTCAATTGCTCACTGTAGGGTAAATATTTGAAATTATATAAAGGGGATTCAGCCCCACGATGTTTAGTGACATTAATGGGACCCCACACAGCTAAATCCCCCATACAGCTATCCCCGTATTTCCGATACGATAATTAAGCAATGGGATGCGTGCCCTGTCGCATTCTTTCATGCCTACTCCGTTAACCTCAGAAAAGAAGCCAAGTACCACCAGTACAACCAGGCTTAGGTCAACAATACGCAAGTCTTGTACTACTGCACCCTATTGCTATTAGAAAACGTTAGCTAGAAATATTTATCCAGCTAACTAAGCAATGACGTTCTGGGCTGTAGCTGTAATCAGCCCTATTCACTGCAAGCGAGTTCAATGTCGTGAATGGTGTTGATTACTCATGGTTTGTAAGGCTTCCAGACAATCAGATTACACAGTAGCTCATGCCCATTTTATAATTATGTAACAGAGCAGTAAATAGAATTTTCATCAAAAATCCAATAATGTCCCTATTTTCTTTATTTTCTATAGCTAACCCTCCACCAACATTTCCACCTGGAATCTCCTATTCAGTATTACCAGGGATGAATTTGGCTCAAATGCCACAGACTTAAAAAGACACTGAACTTCGATTTTAATTCTGTGTTATCTTCTGTGATTTATTGAGACTATGACACTTTCACAGAACAGCTAGAAATAATCCTGTATTTTAGAATAGCCAAATCCATTTCTTTTTAAACAAGCTTTATTAATGTTATTAGATTCTATTTTAGCTTCGTAACAGTGAACAGGCTATAAAAACCTGCCGAAATTAATATAGAAGTGCCATAAGCCTAGAAAGTAAAAGCAACATAGACATTCTTCAAGCATTCATTAAGGATGAAAAAACTTTGTTTCCTTAATCACTAAGTTAAAAAAAAAAGAAGTCAAAATACCAAAATGTCAAAATGTAACAGGAATTACCATCACCAGTAATGAATTGTAATCCACAGGAGCTCAAGTTCTGCTGAAACTAAGCAGAGGATTGTCTTCTAAGACTGCTTTGGTATCTATGCTAGGTGACTAATACAAGTGAGAGCACACGGGATAACAGGTCTAATTGTTTAAAATCATTTGGGAGGGGAATATTTTTCCTGGACTATGTGATAATGCTATTAGCTCCAGTAACTCAAGCCTCGAGGTGATCCCATACTGAAGCAGTCAGACAACGTCTGAGAAGCAGAGCCTCTGACCCCAAGAGATTTGTAGACAAAGACAGACCTAGACAAGACGAAAAAATCAAGGATCAAAGAGTGGTAGAGAACCTATAAGCTTGTTCTGCTTGTATAAATTGAGGTTAATACACAATATTTATTCGTCACTAGGTGTAAATCTGAGTGACTCTGAGTAAGCTTAGCAACAAGAGATTACTTGTCATTTAGTTACGTATCCGACTCAAAAGGATTATTTTAATACTGATATCAATATTACTTGGTTTGCACAGGCTGAGTGTTTGCCATGCTGTGACTGGAATTGGGAACTACAGAGTATATCTTACTCTCCTAATGCCAGTTCCATGGCTTGTTTCTGTCAAACAGCAGTCATCACTGTAAATCCTTGCTGTGATTGCAATGTGAGGTACTATTACGAGGACACGAGGGGAGAAGAGCAGTACTTCTATGTGTTACATGTGTTACGTGGATCCAAAATGAGATCTGTTCAGTCAGAATTATTCTACTGGTAAACGTTACCCCAGATTTTCCATCGAGATAAGATGTACACAACTAGGGTACTGGTATCCAGTTATCGAACCTGGACTGATGGTACAAGGATCACGGGCTAGGGTGAGAGACACAGAGCAGAAAATACCAAAGCAATATTCACTGCACACTATAAAAAAATATAATCTCTGTAGTGACAATATCAGTAATAAAATAACCAACCTAGAAAAAAAATCAAAGCCAGAGAAAAATCAAAATAATTAAAAAACAGAAAAGCAGAATAACTGTGAAATAAAGGTGCAATGAATATCCAGGTAGCAAAGAAAAGTATTAACTGCTGAACACTAGTTACATATATATCAAGAAAGATTCAGGGAAGATATTTTTTCAAGCTGTCTGCTTTCTTGCTAGTGCAGCTTCCAGCTACAGATATTATGTCAATGCATTTTGCAGATATGCTTATGACAGAAGATGTATTAAAAATAGATAAAGAAAAAGTCTGTAAAAGTACTTAATGAATATCAGTAGATCTGTAAATACTACCGAATTACTATTTTTTAGAGAATCCACATGCCACAGGCAACAAGAATTAAAAGAAAATGTCCGTGTACTATTGAAATATATTAACAAATATTTTGCTTTCCTGTCATCATGACGTTCAAAGTCATTTTGTGTTGAAGCGCCGTGACTATTTATCAAAAACCTCTACTGGTAATTTGCAGGGAAATCATCTATGTTTTAGTTTAGACAAAGCATTAATTTTTACATTCAAGTAAAGGTCAACTACCATAGCCAGATGCAGCTGTAATGAAAACGTGTTCTGCTGAACAATGAAATAGTTCTTTCCATATTCCGTGTCAAATGCCTCTTTAAATTAGCTATATTAAAACTGTACGAAAAAAAGCACCCACTAATCCTTCAGCTGTCAGGTATGATAAGGAACTAGTGAGATGTGAATTACAGGACTCAGGCAGGAAAACAGCACCAAGAAGAAAACATTTGAAAAGTCGAAATTACAACAAAGGTTGGGATTGCTTAAAAATAGCAAGGGCTAAACTATTATGGACAGTATTTTACAGGTTTATATACCAGATTTATATGTATTTACAGGAATTACAGAATTTCAGCCAATGCTTTTTAGAACAGAATAGTAAAGTATTATGAACAGTTTGGTCATACTAAGTGAAGAACTGGGAGAAATTTGTGCTTAAAATACCATAATATTTGCATTGTCCTATAAGTAAGTAAAGAGTCTGCTCTAATTTTTACCTGTCTTTGATGACCTCTTCATGAACTACTCTCACATTTGATGCTACAGTAAGAACTAGGCTAAAATTATTTATGAACATGATTCAAATTTAGTAACATTAGGATCTTTTTCCAGCTCTTAGTGAAAACATAGTCTGAGCATTAAAAAATATTTTAAAAGGTACGGTCTATATCACAAAGTGCTATGTATTATTGATAAATGTATATCTGATAATTGCAAGTTCACATTGGCATTTAACAAAGTCATACTTTAGAATTTTCAGGAGAAAATAAAAATTATGTTAAAATTTGAACTGTAAAGAGACTATAAAAGCTACCTGTCATAGTACTTTTCTTCAGAAATAAAACTACCAAACTTCTACAGATTTGCTGTTAATACTGTCTGTCTGCCTGTTGTCCTTTATGCATTACTACAGATTACGGTTCAGTTCAGTTTGAAGGGTAGCCTGAAAGACGGCGATATGGATCCAAGCAGCCTTCACATCATTAGAGTCTGGAAACTAAGCAGACCTAGATTTTGAATGAAAACTCTGCTTAGAGGCCTCCAACCAAGATCAAGATTTCAAATGTATTTGCATTTGTATAAAGCCAGAAGGGTTTTGTTGAAATTGTAGACTTGCCTAAGCCAGCATTTTTAGGCTTCAGCGTCCAAAGAAATCCACAGCTAGACAGAAAACAGAATACTTTCTGAGTTTGTTTTTATTCCCTATAAGAACCAAAGGTTAGTGGTTCAAAAATTTTCCACTGACAGGATTTTAAAAAAAGCCCTAATAATCCAGAGAATGTTGAAATCTTTCAAATCAATAATGTTTCATTTTTGCTATGCTAACCTGTAGTGACAAAACGGAATTGGTAAAAATGAGAAATTCAAAGCAACTCATTTCAACATTTTCGAAGAGAAAATTGCCTTAGAAGAAGCACAGCACCACAAAATTTCCACCTTTCAGTAAACTAATGCTTCTGTTGCCTTTTTTTAGAACAGCTATTCTTATCAGCCTAAGAAGAATGAAGGCAATACAAGCAGCTCCAAAAAAAAAAATAAAACCAGGAGTTCTTTTGGAGGAACTACTTGAGATGCCCAAACGTGTTTTGCAGTGTAACGTGAATGGTTGTCTCAGTGGTAAAAATAAAGTTTGTGTCTTAACACTGTAAGTTTTTTTTAACTAAAGATGATGGGGATGGAATTGATCTCACCCAAGTTTAGGCGTCAGCAGTGCAGATGCCTAAATCTGAGCTGGTCCTCCTGGGCCTCTGGTATAGACCATCAATCAAGAGAAAAAGGCAATGTCAGTGCATGTTTTATCTGACCTATTTTAGATATGTATCTTAGAATGAAATGAGTCACGCCAGGAAGGTGCCATTTTCTCTCCCAAACGAGCCAGAACACAGTCCCCGCTCAGGTGTAGACCGCTATGGTCGGGTCAGAACACTCTACAGATCACAACAAGAAAAAAGAGGAAGGTATGACTGTCCTACCTGTAAAGCATGGATATAACCCTGGCAATTAAAGAAAGAGAAAGGTGTGTGTCGTCCATGCATGCATTTGCCCAGTTTATGCAAGGCTGTTGCCTAAACACGGCAGCTGGAATGAAAAACTCTTTTAGACAAGTTTGCCTTCTCTCTTGCTTTTTTCTTTCTCCTGAAGGACAACATAAGATGTAGCTTTGCAATTTAATTAAATGTGACATGTGTTGCTATAAGCTACATACTTGCAAGTATGGTATTTATGCCAAGGATGAGCAATCCTAGAGTAATTATGGTTTATGATTTACAGAGGGCATGTCACTCAGCAGACAAGTTTCATGAAAGGACTGAGAAAAAGAAATGCCAAAAAAAGAAAAGGAAATTACGGGCCAGAGGGTTTAAAGCTCCCAGCTCAATAAAGTGAAACTGGAAAGTCTCTTAATGACAGAGGAGCGGATACGACAATAATGATAATAAAAAAACAGAGGTTAGAGTTTAAGGTCAGACTGCCAAACCAGGCACTGTGCACAGGCTGCTGAGAGGCAATTACTCCAAGACTTGCTAGGAGAAGTACTTTTCCCAAGGATCTGCTCCAGAGCCTTTGGGGTATAATTCCCTTTCAATGACACAAGCTGGATAGGAAAGGCAATTTCAGGAGGGGGATGCCGAGAAGTAATGTCTACCGGGGGGTGCCTGAATGTGTTCAGAGGTAGATTCCATCTGAAAAGTCATGCTACAGCTCTTGTGCTCTGGTGTGTCACATACTGGCAAAAGCCACAGGAGAGATTGTAACAGTCAGGAAAATACATAAAGATATTTTGGTAGTGGATACAATTTTCAAAAACACTTAAATGCAAACTACACTTATTTTTTGCCACAGAATGGATATTCAGTTTAGAGTGGTTGATTTACTGCTCTATAAACTACTGTGATTACAATTGTACTGACATTTAAGAATCGTGTCACTGTAAGATACTTCAATATCAATAAAAACATTATAAACTATTGTAAATCTCCTTCACCTTTCTGTGCGAGATTCAGTTATGCAGGTAGCAACATTATTACACTGATATGTTTGGGGAGGAGGTTATCTCTAATTACACCGAGAGATTAAAAATTGCACAACCATCATGTCAAGGGGCTTAAAATATCTGAATGTGGCAAAATGGGCTCAGGGGCTAAATCCTAGGCTTCTAAATAATTTAAGTGTATTTGAAAACTATTTCTTTTATTTTCACACTTGGCACCTTGACTGAAAAAGATGTGCTCTCAAGATACTGAATCACTCCTGCAGTCACACAGAAAGGACTCAAAGCAATACGTAACACCCTATAAAAAAAGCACCAGGCTAACCAAACTGCAGGAGGACCTGAGTTGCCTCGATTAACTGCATTACACTAACACGTGAGGGAACATGGTTTCTACTCTCAAGTTCAGGTATGGCACTTAGTGCCTGTAAGACAGAGGGAGAGCTCCTGCTTGACGGTAATGCGGCATCAGAGAATTACCACCAGGCTCAGCAGAGCCTTCCTTGGGCCTGGAGATTATCTGCACAACCTGGCGAGCATCCTGGTTTCTGGTAACTCAAACGTCTTCCCCAATGCCATGCTGGTACTGCTCCCACGGCACTCTTGCTCCTCTGCACCTCATAAAATCTACCTTCTGGTTACAGGGTATTTATTCTCCCCAGCTTCCTGGTGACTTCCATAATCTCATAGAGTTGTCCTCTTTTTGTCTTCTTGACCATGCCACTCATGGGGGCTTTTTCAGCTTTACTTTTGGAGGGCTCATCTTCTCCCTTCTCCTCGTATTCTCATTTTCACTTCCTTACATTTTTTCTCTGAGCTATCTCAGACATTCAGATGGTCTCAGCTGTCATCTTTGCAAACAGATTAAGATACCTCTAGTTCACATTCAAGTTAGGGGGAAACATGCAACTTTGCATCCATCTCCAAAAGATAAGTTATTACAGGAATGAAGTTCATTGTTTTCTGTCTATACATTTAATTGTCTGAATAGTGAAGCCAAGTTGATCACCATAGGTTATCTCAAGCTATTGGTACTCTGCCCTTTCTCCAAAACCGCTAAGATAACTGTTCAGTTTTCTCTTTCTACTTTTAGATTGAGGTTTAGATGGAAAAGCCTGACAAGTATTAACCTTAATGCCTTGCTCTGAAAGTGAATGTGATAATCATTTCAGCCTGTTTCAGAAGCCACTGTCAGGGGAAAAGTTACATCTTGTGCTTTCATGACTTTCCTGATGAGTTCAGCTGTCAAAAGGTTGTTGCTGAAGAGTGAGATTTCCCTGGAATTTTAGACCAATTACACTGAGACCAAATAGAAATTATTCTGGATTTTTCACATATTTACATGGCAAACAGCTGCTTTTCCATGTGTCTATAACAGTTCCTATCAAAAAGTTGCACTATGACATGAATGAAAATCTCTGTACCACAATCCTTGTTTACAAGGAGCGTATCAGATTGTAGAGCATAGATACTTCTAATTTTCTATAAATTTCATGACAGCATCAGCTCCATGAACAACTAGAATTGGACAAAGAATCCCATTTGTGTTTTTGTAAGTGCTGAGACAATGACATCTGCATTTCCCTCTCTTTCTACTGGCAATACATTTTATGATAGACCTCAGGTTTGCGTTTATTTTGCTTTGGTTTTATTGGCATCATCTCACTGGAAGCTTATAAACCTTCCTGGGATCAACAAATACATTCAGGCCTTTTTCTTCCTCACAGCTGTTTACAGCTGATGAATTTCCAGCATATAATAGGCATTCATATTAATTCCTAAGTGTATGACCTTGCATAGTGAACTACTTAATTTCATCCTGCTTCTGCTACTCCAGTCTTCAAGGTGACCCACGCCTCCTCCATACCAACAATTGCTCACAACTTTCATGATCAGCACATTTCATTATCGGACGCCTGCTTTTGTGCCAAGTACTTTAATGAAAATATTAAATAAGATTGTCCAAAACTGATCCTCAAGGGGCTCCACTGATAGTCTCAGAATATCATTAAGCCTTACATTTTAATACTAATTATATTGTATTATTTACATTACAGCAGCAATGCTAAACTGAACCGTCCTGCAGCACTGGACCCGTAAGTACACACAGTAAGAGAGAGCCCTGGTCCGGAGAAGCCCACCACGGGGACTGACAAGACAAATGGAGACAGGCTGGAAGTAGCGTTCTACTGTTTTGAGAGGCCATAGTCTAGATGATGTTATGGCAGCTCTAATGCAGATTATCTGATAATTTAACATTGTTTAAAATTTAGATTTCTGCTAGTTGCAGATTAAGAGAGGGGGAAAAAAGAAATCTTGCTATATCTTATTCAACTACAGGAACGATGATCTAAGGTTAGAAAATAGAAATTTCTAGGCAGCTGGTAAGGAAATGGATAGTGACAAAGATACTTTGCTGCCTATTGTAATGCCCAAAGAAATATTCAGAATTTTTCTTTGACGTTCTTCAAAAATCAGCATGCTGGCACACCAGCTTTTCTGGATGTGCTGAATGAGATTCCTAACCATTTAACTGAAACATTTTTCAACTTTAGTTTCAGTATTTCTGGGAAAAATTTTAACATACCATCTTTAACCAACACAAAATTGGTTTGATGACAATAATCAGAATCAATGAAGAACTGTTCACTTCTGATTGTTGAAGTACTGCAAGCAGCAAATACTTAAGGAAAGTACCTTTCATATTTTTCCTTTCAGTTTTCCTTTGATCCTTTCTATAAAATGATGGTAATATTTGAATTAATCTCTTTAAAACTTGATGGATTCATGAAATCATTCACTTTGTTAGGAACTTTGTCAGTATATCACCGATAGTAACAAAATGTTCCTATTATTAGTTGGACTAACATCCTCCATAGTTTGCACTCAACAAGAAGTATAAAGCAACTGAAATTAGTACATATGTGTTTTCCTGGCACTTGGAATCTGTATTTCCCCAGTGTGGGGCATGATGTCAAAACGTAGTGACAGTGTGCATGCATCCAAGAAAGCAAGCCTACAAGCAGTGAGCACTGAACAAAAAAAAGAATCCACGTAAAATCTATTTTTTGTTTTCCTTTTTTTGTAGTATAGATTTATTGCACTTCAGTGGACTGGTTAACTAACTAAATAAAAGCTCTCCAAAAGCTATTGAGAAACCATCCTGACTGATCGCAAAGCAAAACTGAGAAAGTGTTGCTACTACTTACAGCTTATACAGAAGCGTTCCTATTCAGAATGCTTGACAGACATTAAATTAATCCCACTGTATCTTAATTCTAATTGCCAGAGGGATTCAGACTGTTCTGAGGCATATCTGCTGCAAAAGTTAAGTGTCTGTAGCACCTTTCTACTGCAGGAAGTACAGATAAGCTCCCGTTTGTTATTTTAGTGAGAATATTCTTTCAAGGTCGTTTTCCTACATTTTAAAATGGGGCTCAGACATCCTGGTTGGTATCTTGTTGGCAGAGCCTTATTAATCTCTCAGTTGTGTAAAAAATTGGATGTAGCTGGAATTTCTCATTTGAAAGTTTTATGATGATTACTGTAATAGCCAAAAATGGCAGTCTCCATAGGAAATATCACTGTTATTTGTTTTCCTGAGCTTTCATACACAATAAAGTAGGACCATAACAGTGTTTACTTGTTCTTCTTTCAGGGCAAAAAGACCCAAAACAAACCACAAAAAACATTACAGCACATTTTCACCTCCCTTTTTCAAGTTCAAATTTTTGTTCCAGGACAGGTAACATTTCGAACCAACTCCTTTCCAAGCCCTTGTGCACTCAGTCAGCTCACTGCAAAGCAGAGCGCCAGGAAGATCAAATGTTTTGGCGTTTGACCTCCCTATTTCTTTCATGGTCTGAAACTAATACTATAGAAACAACAGCTTCTTCAGCCTTACATCTAGCTTTATGTTGCTGCCCCACCTAACTTCCTCCTCGGAGCATAGCAAACAAAGCCCTGTGAAAGGTAAAGGAGAAGTACGTAAGTACATATGGATGTAAGCAGGAACTGTACGAGGTGCTGCATTCCCAGAGCATCAGTAGGCTGAGCTTGTATTTGTGGCATTTACTAATGCGGAACGAAGGAAAACATTGCAAGACTTCAGAAACTGAACATCAGCACTGCGCTAGTCCTTCTTTGTGATCTTGATAGATTTTCAGAAGTGCTGTGAGAATATAAGTTTCAGCTTTTGTTTTGTATAGCTGGGGACAAAAACGCTGCCTGTCTCACAGGAATGCGATGAGGGTGCCTACATGAGAGGCTGTAATAGTATGAACAGGATGTAACAGTATGAACAGGACAGAGTGCTAGTAGTGTGCACTCTGGATTCACTGCCTGCCGCTATTATAGCCAGCCAAAGCGAGCTCTCAAGGATTAGGTTCCCAATGAAGATCTCTTTTTGGTTTCATAATACTGTGCGGAGTTCTAACAGACAAATTAAAAATTCTCCCTGAAGAGAAGCATTTGCAAAATACTCACCAAAGGCATGGACGTGCTCAACAGAAAGGGTTTTAGCAAACTACAGTCAATCTTCATCCTGTACACGCTATGAAACAGGTTTTGTAGGAAAAAAAAGGTAAAATGCAAGTGAAAAGAATGTCATAATGCAAGCATAGAAGAGCAGAAAATTCCAGGTTGATGAACAAAGGTACATTATTTTCTTTTACACCTTGTACAGACAAAGCTGATGAAGACTCTCGTGAAGTCCTTCCAAAGAATTCAACCTACAGTAGCAGAAACATAAAAATACCCATGTCCCTCTCAAATGGATCACATAAGAACGACATTAACTCAAGCAACGGGGGGCGGGGGGCGGGGAGGGGGGGAGAGCGAGAGAGAAAGCCATTTGGCACGCATGTTGTTTACATCTGCCTAAATAGGTTCTGTTTCCTGTAAGACCGGACTCCACCAGCGCCTGGCATTTTTATACTATCTGTACAGTTATTTCAGGTACCAATATCTAAGAAATAAAGACTTTGGGATTACGATGGCTTTTGAATTTTAAGCTGTCTAAGCCATCAAAGGCTGCCACCTTTATAGTATCTGTTAATGATGGCTATGGAAACTAACGTTTTGTTTCCTTTTTGATTTGTGTTAATAAGGTCAGTGGGGTACAGACTTGGCACGCTGCTGAGACGACTGTGGCAGGACCTAGCTCTCAGCTGCACTTTTTTCAGGCTTTTACTAGGTATGAGAAACTGCGCTGCTCTGTACTCGGCTCAGTAGAGTGCAATTTCTTTTGCAAACACCTCGTTCAGGAGTATAATGAAATCTTTGATTCTGTGAGAATTAACATTGCAGAAATAAAGGTTCTTGGCCGTTATTTTCATGCTATCCAAATGCTTTAGGAATAGCCTATTAGTTTTCATTTGCTGAAAGAGGGGGGAGGGGCTGGGGTTTGGGGTTTTTTTGCTTTGTTTTGCTTTTGTCCTTCTATGCGTCAAAGCCCATAAGGGCTCCTTTACTGTTATCCCTTGCTGCTGACTGAACCACACCTGTGCTTGAAGACTGGTGGGAAGCCACAGAATAGAAGTCGATACTAAGTAGTTTTATTCTATATTTCCTGATATTACTCTTGCTAAAAATATCTCAGGCCTGAAAAAAAAATTCAATAGACACATTTTTTTATCATCACGGCTTTGCTTGTCATGCTCCAAAAAAATCTGCAAAGCAATTGGCTCCACTTTATGCCAGATACACAGACTAGAGCCGAGTAGGTCCCATCCTCATCATGTCATGCGACAAGAAAGCTGAATGCCATGGTGAATTAAAAACCCACTTTCCTCTTCTGGCAGCTTAAAATGAGCCCATTTGGCATATATTTAGCAAGGACACAGAACAAAACAAGCATCCAGCAAGGATTTCATTCTTCTTCCAGTGTTCATTGCACTGTGATGGCTATTGTTTGCCAGTCCATAAGGAGGTAATTCACTTCCAGAGTAGTTCAATTCAAAGGCATTTTTACCATTAGCTTCAATGAGACTTGGGTTCCTCTGCTCCTTGAGTTTCTTTTCTCTTTATATCCCTTGATTCCCCTCCTCCAGTCTGCTTTCCTGCTTTATGGCTTTCATAGAGACTGGATTCCAGTTTCACCAATTCCTTTTCCTCTTTCTGAATAGGATGGAATTTTTTCCCATCCTCAATATGGACATAAAATGTAAAAGGATCCTCATTTCCATCGCATCAACTCAAATCTTTGACTGGTTCTGTGATCCACAATTTAGTGGCTTGATAAAAAGAAAGGAATAGTTTAAGAAATTATGTTCCTAATCTTCAAATGTTTCACTGTCATAGCACGATAGCAGACTGGCTTTTGTGAAGAACGTATTTATATGCAAAATCATCATATACAATAAAAAAAAAAGGAAAGAAAATCAAACCTAGGTAAACAGTTCACGCTGAGATCCACAGTTGTCAATTTGAAGGATTCATCTTGTGATTTGAATTCTGAAATTTTCAGTTAGTTTAATACAAAATGAAGATGTTGAAGGACACGTCCAGTGAGGACGATGTCCACGGCAACACTGGGAGTTACTCATGCGTGGGTAAACCTCAAACATCCGTAAACATGTTCGCCTTTCAGCTGAGTGTGTGGTACAGACTCTCAGTTCCCAACCTTAATCTCAGCAAATACAAAACTGTATGCACATGTAAATCTGCATTTGCAGATACCAGTATCTTCCTGTGTACACACTAAACATATTGTAACGCTTCTCTTATGTGTAAGCAGCAGGACTTTCATTTGCAAAGAATTTTCATCTGCAACATAAGCAGAAACAATGTACAAAACCAATTTCTCCCCTTGTAAGTAGCCCCTTTAATTAATTTGAAAGCTTCACTTAAGGAATATAGTATTTTTAATTTTTAATAGATGGTTCTGTTGTTGACAGTAAAAAATCTTTTAGAAGCTGTGAACACAGAGGTTGGAGATTAAGTTTTGAAAAAGCACATTGCAGAACAGATGTTACATTAGGCAGATCCTACTTTTTTTCCCATGGAAGTTCTTTCTTCCTTAAGTTTATTCAAGGAATATAATAGATTATGGAAAACTAAAGTAGAAAATGTTAAAAGCAACACATCATGTAAAATTTACACACTAACTAAAGCAATAAATTAAGTAGGTTGGTATTTTAACAAATAGCTGGTTCTAGAACATGGGAAGTAAGGTGGTAGACAGGTGGTCAAATATATCTGCAGGAGTTGAAGCAGATTATGTTGTTTAGGTTTCACTATCAGTTACAGCTAACCTACTCCTATAAAATCTTTGCAAATACAGATCTAGGGTATATTTGCATTACCCTAAAATAAAACCACTTTGTCATTTATCCTTCAAAGTAAGTGCTCTTTGGAAAATAAACTGATATATAATGCTAAAACGTGCAAGGCATTCTCTAAAATTTTATAATTCTGATTTTTTTAGATGTTTCATAGTATCCCAACAAATATTATTTAAGTAAAATTTAACAGTAACTCATACAGGATTTCACAGAACACTACAAGAAAAATCAAACTTCTACATCCGTTGTATTAATTCAGCACACAAATGGATTTTCTAGTATAATACTTGTTTTCTTCAGGTATACAGTGTAATCAAAACCTCTGAACGCTACCTTCTTCTATTGTGTTGGCTTTCCAACCACTGAATAATACTCTACGTAAAGTAGCTATGCTGACTGATGACTCAGTTTTACTGTACCTGAACGTCAAAGAGCAAGTCAAGTGTGTATCAATACTGATTAACAGGAGTTATAATTTTAAGACCAAGGTGCTGTATATTTTATCTTCATTACCGTGTTTTTGGTAAGACCGCAGTGCACTGAGGACCCAGTGTGGGTGCAAGAACTCTGTGACAACTCTGCAATGCACTGTCTCAAGACACTGCTAATCACAACTGAATGCAATCACAAAACAATCCAAGTAACTTCTTAGGGAACACCACCAACCATCAAACAAATTTATAACTGTTAATAAAAAAACTCATTGGGCAAGATTTCCCACTTACCGCTGTTTGAGTTCAGAACTTGAGCTGGAGTTTAACTTCTAGTGCAGCTATGCAGATGGACATGGACATCAGCTGGAGATCCGATGCGTGATTTCCAGTACGTCACCGTGCCAGTAAAGAATGAAGCAAGTACCCGTTATTGCAGGCATGCAGCACCGGTGTTTCTGGACAGATATACCTAACAAGAGGTCTACACGCTACAGCTGCAACTAGATCCCGGTTTTGTGATGCACCACTACACCTCTGGCAGCGGCTTAAGCTTTTGTGCCAAGCGGCTGACACACTCAGGGACCCTGCCTCGAGTTCCACCTCGGTCCCTGCAGCCTGCTACGGCGACGGCTTGGTCCCAAACCGTGAGGCTGCTCCCAGTGCCAGGAAAGACAATGGGCTGCTGAAGCAGTCTGTGCCCATCAAACCAGCCTCTCCCGCCTCCTCCCGAGGAAAGGTGCAGGCCAGATGGACGTCTCCTGTGGCACAGTCTGCTCCATGGGCTCCTGTCCGGATGGTGCTGGCAATTCTAACACGTGGCAGTCTGAACTCAGGCATGAGGACCAAAGACACCAACCCCCCTCTCCTCAAGCAACATAGAAAGGTAACGTATTTAACTTATTCTACTATCTTAATACCTGCTTCAAAGCTACAATTATGAAAAAAACATTATATTTCGAGGCTTACACTCGATTAAGTTGTCAAGGCTCTAGCACTCTTCTGTGGCGAGATACTTGGTGCTGTGTAGGACACTGCAGCACCTCAGGATCTGGCTCTGGACTGTTTAAAGCTCTTGGGAAAGGAGAAGTGTGGCAGTCAAAACACATGAAGCAAAAAGGTTCTGTTGAATATAAGATATAGTGGGTTTTTTATGGAATGTGCAGGCTACTTTTTTTTTTTTTTTTAGTGGGATGACAGGGGTAGGGTAAGGAAGGGCAAAAATGGGGTGATCAGTAGGAGTACAGGGTTACAAAAATGCAAGAGCAGAAAAGGGACCATCACCTACTTGATCGTGATCCACAGCAGGACTCTGCTGACCACAGAACGGCTACAGTGCAGGAGGACAGCAGGCAGGTAAGAAAACTTGTATTTGTGCAGGTCCCAACAAACATATGACTCATAATATTCGTTCCCTTCACGTATTTGGATCTCATTTCCTTTGGAACAACTGTATCTCACCCCTGAGGTGAATGCTTTTGTTGGTACAGATTTTCTTCGTCAGCTCTCTCTGGAAATTGGCAGGCTAAGAGACATTTTTGTTATCACAGTTCATGAAGCACCCAGAAATCAGATCTTTAAGGCAATCAATTGTAATTATGTAAAATCTTAGGCTGCATCCAGCTCTCCCACTTTGCTCACGCTACTGTAACTGCATGGTTTCAGTGGAACAGATTCAGACTCTTATCAACAGCAATCAGATCAGAGTTGGCCCTAAAATTACATTACAGGGAACACAAGAAAGTACGCGAGAAAGATAATGTATTTGAGAACATTTTTAATAAATAATGTGACAAAAATTACTTTTCTGATTATTGGATCCTCAGTATGCAAAATTATGGCTAAAATATGAGGTTTCTTACATGAACATAATGAAAACATTAATCACATGGATTGTTCCTTTAGTACTGCACACCCTTTCTATGGAACCTTTCTTTAAAAATTAGCTAAATGAAAAATTTCAGTCCTCGGTAAACACCAAAACACTTTTTTTTTCCTTTTTTTTTTTTTTTTCCATTGGGGCTAGTCCTGATGGCTGTCAATAAACAAACACACATTTTTCCATTAGCACCAATGACAAAGAAATTTTATAATTACAAAAAAGATCATAAAATCTACAGATAGAGGACATCATTTGGCAAATTCAATGCAACTAATGCCTCTATTCCAGCTTTAATGATAATCCAATGTTGAGAGAGGCCACAGCATAATTGATAATATTCTGTAAGTCCAGGAAAAGTGAGAAGTGTTTTGATTATGGCCCACATTTAGGTTTGTTACTTTACCGTCTGTCATCATTCAAATATTCCAAATACAAACATAGAGCATTAACAAAAAGATGAAAAATATCCCAAACAAATGCTTAACATTTTCAATAAGACAAAAAAAAGGTTAATAGTTACAATGGTTTACAAACAAAGTTTAGTGATTGTGCTTTTAAAACCAAAAAAAAAAAAAAAGAGATAAGCAGTGCATTACAAAAAAATTAATCGCCAAGATCAAACAAAACTTATTTTTAAGTGGCACTTCTTCTTTAAGGTGAATTGACACAAGTAGAGGTCTGAGATTTGGGCCAGTAACAGTTAATGATATTACCCAATCATTATTAAAAATGTCCATTGATTTTCCTGCTTATTTTCATAAGCATTGTTGAAGCTGAAAATTAGAAAAAGTTTCAGATAAACTTGCTCATGCCATGATTAGGCAAATAGCAATCATATTGGCTTACCTCCTGCCTATCCCAAAGGACATTTTTAATAAGAATGTATTTAATGATGAAAATGGAAAGACAAATCAAAGTACCACAGGGGATTTAAAATGAGTACATATTTACAATAAGAGCCACCTCATTCCAAATTAATTCTACTTGCATTTGTAAAACTGTATCATCTGCTAAAGGTTAGCAAAAGACTGGCAGAAAACAAGACACACGGTCTGTATTGAAAATGCAAGATACCATTTGCCTTAATGCAGATTACAGTGAAACCCCTAGAATAAAAGACTGTTCCGCACGATGTTCACTTTGGGGATCTTTTTAATCAATGCTGTATTACTTGCAATGTTATTAATTGGCTCACTGGTGTACCGGCAGCGTACTACGCACTGCCTCGCTGGGGAGAAACCTCGGGATCCCAGGCTCTGAAATCCCCTTCTGTTCTAATCCTGAAGCAGCAGCTGGCCCAAGTACCACAAAGAGCAGCTTACCTGCCTTCTTGGGCAGCGAAGGTGATGCACTTAGCATTACGGAATAGGCAAGGGCCATTCCTAACACGGAAGGGTTTACAAAGAAAGAGTAAAATAAAAACTAGCATTCTGATGGCATGAAGAAAAATGAAAAATTGTACACTGATTGCACTGAACATTATTTCTGGCGTCAAACATCATCAGACTTGAGGCATCTTAAGTGATTTTTTTTTTTTTCTGATTAGATTTTAAAAGCCTGTTACAGTACATGTCGTTGTCTTCAGCTTTCTGTTTCCTGTATTAAAAAAGAAAAGACATAAATGACTACGTTAGATTTTATTATTTAAAATTTGTTTCATATACTTCTTAGAGATTTGTTACCTTTACATAATAATTACTACTTTTAATTACATGTAGCAACGTGACTGCATGTTGGACACCCTTCCTACAATCATGATTTAAATTGAATTAATATCATTAGGCAGAAAAAAAAAGGAGAAAAAAGTTCATGCCTTAATATCTAATAAAATCTAGAATGATAAACTGTCAAAAAATGTGAAAGGCAATGTCAAGGTGTTCTTAAATGCTCTAGTTCTTTATTTTCAATTTTGAAAGAATCTGGATAATGTAAAGTGCCCATTTGAATATTGTATTTCTGCAGGTTCTGTTCCAGAGGTTTTAGCGTGCTGACAGTTATATTATGCTACATGTTACTTGTTATTTATGTTTTTGACACGTTCTTAAAGTTTCTTTTCTTAGATTGGGCATAACGTCAGTAGACAGATAAATGCACTAAATTTTCTGAAGAGAAATATTTCCAGTTCAAAAATGTTTTTTCTTGGCATCTGTCTAAGCACAGAAAATAGCCTTATTCTAGGCATCTTCAGTAGTACAACTGCAGTTACCTCCATCTCTTCTTCTTCCTCTTCTCCTTGCTCATACGCTCCCAGGACTTGCAATTCTGCAACATTCCTTCGGGCTATATTTGCTTGATCTGCCCTCTGTCTGCCTCCTGACCCTCTGGATGACATAGAGCTGGAGGAGCTGGGATCTCTAGGATTATTTGATGTTGGAAACGTTGGTCTAGAATATGGCAGGATGTCCTCTGTATAATTAAATATATACATTGTTATGTTTACAAGACCAGAGATACTGTGATCCTAAAATTTCTGCATGCAGTTGATTTATTTTATTTTTTATGATCCTCAGTGGGTTTAAAGTGATGCCTGACAGGAATATGAAATACACTGTTTCCCTAATAGCATTATAGAAGCTTTCTTGAGGAAATTTATAGTATTCACGTGGTAACGTTCACCACAGAAAAACTAACTCATGATTACTGTCCACTTCATTTCAATTTATGATCCCTGCTCTGTGTTTTACAGGAAAATTAAGAAAAAAACCACCCCTTGTAGTATATTTTCAATATGACTGAGTAGGAGGAAATGACAATACATGCATGATACTCACAAGGAGCTCATTCCATCTGAATATTAGACCCTGCACTTCTCAGACTGAATTTGAAATGAAATTCGTGGGCATGTTTTAAAATTTCAGCACCATCCTCTAAGGTAACCTTCTAGTAACTTTTCTCTATAGCAATCCACTGTAACCAACCTCTTACTAATGTGCACATTTAACCAACTTATTACCCGATCACCCCTGATATTGACCCTGGCTACCTGTAGGAAGAAAGGACCAGGCATTTGTATGAATCTGTGTTGAAAGCTTTAGTGAACGCTCGGCAAAGTCCATTAATCATGTTCTATTAATTAGTAATCTTACCAACTTCCATATACAAGAGATTACATTGATCAGGTCTGATTCATATAATACCATGTCAGTTAGTATTTATAACTAATGCATTACTACTATGGCTTTCATTATTTTTTAAACAGGACCAGGTATCGTTCTGGCCCTTTTCTCCTTTACAAACAGGCCAAGTACCAATTCTTTGGAAGAAAAGTTAAATATCTGACTTACAGATCTACTATCTGACTTCACTATCACTTCCCTTATAAATTAGATTAGAATTAGATTAAATATAACTAGACTATAAATGTATGGTAGGGGCAAGGACACTGATCCTTACAGCTCTTGAGGAATATTTCTGTTTGGGCTTCCTGAGCGTTAGCGCTAATACACGATGGATATACAGAAAGCAAGATAGAAAATCTGTGGTTTTCATAAGCTTTTATTTCCATTTTACCCTAATGAGAACCTGCAACATGACCTATATTAGCACTGTATAATTACAACAAATGGTGACAATTCAGCAGATCTCGCTTCACTCACACCAGCGGTGTGACAGACCTGAAAAGAGCTGGCCTGTTCCCTATGATCAACACTCAATGCTTCAGTAAACATATGCAAAATAACCTTGAAGAAGATGAGGTTTTGCTGGTGTGCCTTCTCTTTTGGGTGCTTTGTTTCCTCGCAGTTTCCCATCGTTTTGCTGTTCCTGTGATTCTCGCCGCTCTCCCGAATTTGTCCGCACATCTGAATGCTGTCTCCCATCCACCCCGTCCCTCCCCTTGTAGCTCGCGCCTTTCCTTTCCGCAGATCTGTCTGTCCTCGCTTCTATAGAAGCAAGTTTTGGCAACATGACCGGCCGCACCTCCAGCTGTGATTTGGACTGGGCGGTTGGTGATTTTATAGCTGGAGGTGGCACAGGAGGGGGTGGCAAGTCTACAAAGTTGAAAAAGAATAATAATTACGATGACATCATATACTAGTGAAATTAAGAAATAATATTTAACTTGAACTGCAGAAACAGATGCCCTATTTACTTTCAGCCCTCCCTCCACCCCAAAAAGTATGTTACTGTTACAACTGCTGATGGGTGTTTTTCCAAAGCCTGACCTTTAAAAATGCAAAGTAAAGACCTCTCACTGCCTTTTCAAATCACAATATTTTCTTAAAAATCAATACAAAAAGCAGTAATAAACTTTAGGTGCTTGGATATTAATATAACAGTTATGGATATCAACATAAAGTTAAAGATATGAACATATATTTGCTGATATTTATTGTTTTGCTATAGCACAGCAGCTTGTCCTATAGTTGCTCAAGGTCTTCAGGGTACTGAGCATTAAAGCAAGTTGGCTGGGGTGTAAGAATGTATGTCAGATGCACTGCTGATACACGTAAGGATAAACTATATTAATTATTGCATTTTTCTTTCAAAATAATAGGTTAGTCTAACATACATATCCCTGATGTCTGTGGGTATGTCATGAGTTATAAAAAGAATCCACACCCAATCAATGAAGTAATAAGCGCTCAGCAAGAATGAAAAAAGAAAAAAAGACACATAGGACTTTTGAATTTCTCTCCTTAAATTAGCACAGGTTAAGGGGTTCTAAAATTCTGTGTATTTTTAAATAGTATTTATAAAGCACACATATGTTTTACTCAGTTAAATTTTCTATTCCTGCATTAAGACTTAAAACTAGAATGTGTAAATTGTTCATCAGGATACAATAGTGCTTTGTGGAATATCAAATGTGAAGGAAAAAAATGTAAAAGTCAAACAAGGAAGTGACAATACAAAAGCGGTTCACAACAAAGCTGTAGGAACAAATCACAAGCATATAAAAGAACAACCGGTTAAAAAAAGATGTGAAAGATGTTTCTGAGGTTAACATTCTCAAGTGAGATTGCTAAAAAAACCCAACCCAGCACTATTAAAAAATGTAACTTCAGCATTTTATAATAGTGTGCATTGATTCTTTCTACTTCCACAAAAATCTTGGAGCAGCTGTGTTTTTCAAATAACATCACTATATATACAGCTAATTCACAGTCTATTCAAGAGAACTGAAAATTAACTAAATTGGGCCAAGAATAAAGGTAGTACTCCTGAATAACAAAAAAAAGAGGCATCTAACATATATGTATAAATTCAGATACGTCAGATGGTAGACATTTTTGAGAGGTTTTCCAGTGACACAAAGCACAAGTGACTTGATCTGGCCCTGTGGAAAGGTGTAGCAATGCAGAATTCAGTGCTCTATGCAATCTTACTGGACACTATCCTCCACGTTAAGCTGGTGACATAACTTGGAATTGCCCTCGACCTGTTTTAAATAAGACTGGAAATTTTATCAGTTGTCTGGACTGGGACAATGAGGAAGAAAGATGCCATAAACTGTATTTCCTAAGGTTGGACATACTTCAGCTAAATGAGACCTGTAATATCATTCTTGCTGCATTAACTTCACTGTCTTGGTAAAAAACACACAAAAAAAAAGAGAAAAAAAAAACACAAAGAACCAACCAAGCAACCAATAAAACTTCTCTCCATGTTCTAATTTATGGCTTGAATAAGGGACCAAATCCATTTCAGAAAAATGCAGAAACTTCTTCCCTTCTGTTCCTCTTGGCTAAGAACAAGTTGGACAACTGGCCTCATACTCCTTGTAATTTTTGTAGGGTAGTTTGTTTTTCAAATTCTGACAGTTTGGGGAATATTAGTTTTAGAGAGTAGCTAAAGGTAAACAATTGAATACTGAGACTTAATTAGTATCTACTTAACACTCACCATTTGCACATACCTTTTAAGAAAAAGCACTGTTTTTGAGAAGGCATAATGTAAATTAGCTGCAAGCCTGGATATACTAAGTAGCTGAATCAAAATAATTTTATTTATGGAGTTGGAAATACTAGGCTATAAAGTAAGAACAAAGGCAGATCTGTGGGCAATGGACTGGACTTGTTTATCTGAAGGAACTAGAACTGTAAAATGGAGAGGCAACTTCTGATTCAGTAAGATACGAAATACAACAGATTTTGGCAAGAAAGCAGTTATGTTGCATTCCTTTGTTATCCGTAACTGTTTAAACATGGTTTACAGAGATAACCTCTGTCCAATACGCAGCCTTAGCAATGAAACTCTGTAATTCCAAACACCAGAGTAGCATTCAGACTACCTCCTCTAAAAATGCCCTGTGAGCTCCAGACACCAAAGAGCAAACCAAACCACTTTCACTGTGCTGCCCAGCCCTATAGATGCTTAAAACAATATGCACCTGCAAGTTTGGATATTTGGATCACAAGGGTCCATAGCCATGTGATCTTCAATGTCGATACCTGCTCCGAAAAATTTTGGTCTGAAGAAGTATATAACCTCTCACAGTCCAACAGCTAGGTGAAAAATCGCGTGAAGCCTGCCCAAGACCTCAGAGTTGCGTATGTTCCTCGAAAGCCCAGTGCATCAGACTATGTCAGATCCAGACCAAAGCTTATCAAGCACAAAAGCTGTTCTTCAAAATTAAGGCTGGAGATGGTAATGGTTCCCACGTTTTGCAGAATAGTTTTAGTGATTAGAGAACTTGGTCAAGATTTAAAAAATAAGGCAAGTTCTGCATTAACCTGCGGAGATTCAAACAATATTTTCCTTTCCAAGGAAAACATCCTTCTCACAACACGTCTTCTCTCAGAAAAGGACACACTGAATCAGAAGTGGATGAAGATACTCAGATTCAGAAGTGTGGGCTTCTGGAACCATAGCTGTTCGTGCAGTATCTTGTGTCTCACATTCCCCACTCACTGTTTCTATTAAGTTATCAGAGCACTGAATAGCCCTTCTGTTGAGCCTGCTGATGTAAAGGGAGTGTAGGTACTTAACGTCGGCCTTTTCAGTCACCCTTGGAGCCAGTCTCCCAACAGTTGTGGCACGGCAATGCACTGGCTGAATACCAAAGGGAAGGAACACCATCCTTCCTGTAGCCTATAAAATACAACTTGGCACAAACTACTTTATTCAAGAATCCTATCCAGCTACACAGGACAGTGAATAAAGTGGTGTTAAATCTTGACTATGGAAAGGAAAGACACATTGATATAAAAAGCTTCATAAAATGGCAGTAGCTCTATGGTACAGTAATAACTAAAGAAAAGTGATATTCTCTTTTGAGAACATTTTTGCAACCTGCAGGGAAACTATAAAAATCTTCATTATAACACAGTACTCCTCGCTGAGAAGAATCTTTTAGAGAGGAAAAAAACCCACAACTTTTCAGAGGTCAACACTATTACACCCCTGTGGTATTTATTTTAACAGCTCAGATCACAGAGAAAATCCAGATTCAATCTGCCTCCTCGAGTACAAACTGTCATACTTCTTATTAAAAGCAAAATGGAAACTTCCATTGTAAGGAATAAAAAACAAATCACAAAGCAACATGAAACCAATATAAAGAACTCAGAAGTATTTGCTAAAGGTCAGCTGCGCTCACGTTTCATTCATGTCTGTGTATTACTGTTGTACTGCTTCCCATGTAACTCAAACAATTAATGGATGCCATTTCATAGCATGGTCTACAGGGGAAACCTTCCATATATGTCTTTTGACAGAAGAGATGATAATTTTCTAAATGAGAACATATACAGGAATCATAGGATAAGGAAAACACCAGTGGGGAAAAATAATCTGCTAAGTTAGTTTGGCACTGAAGTGGAAAAACCACAAATAAGCACAAAAAGATGAACTGTAAGTAGTGACAAATGAGGGAAGTAGGCCTTTTTAGGCAACTCTCTCTTTTAAGTTCTATCGGGCTGTAGATTTCGACATTCACACACTGACGAAAACAGCAGACTTATAGATTTGATGCAATATTGCAGAAGATACAAAGTGGATTTTTTTCTATTGCATATTTATGCAGACATGTAAAACTCAAGACTGTTCCTGATATAGTAAAGCTTTAAGATCATTTAAGATCTGGGATAGAGTTAATTGTCTCCCTAGTAGCTGGTACAGCGCTGTGTTTTGGCTTGGTGTGAGAAGAATGTTGATAACACCCTGATGTTTTCGGCTGTTGCTCAGTCGTGTTTAGACTCAGTCAAGGACTTTTCAG
>JAVKLA010000030.1:20810845-20914302 GCA_034782735.1 Sagittarius serpentarius | reverse complement strand
TGTCACTTTATTGTTGTTATTAGTGTCACTGTTAGTTTCTTCCTTTCTGTTCTATTAAACTGTTCTTATCTCAGCCCGCGAGCTTTACTTTATTTTCCGATTCTCTCCCCCATCCCACTGGGTGGGGGGCAGTGAGTGAGCGGCTGCGTGGTGCTGAGTTGCTGGCTGGGGTTAAACCATGACAGATCCCTAGATACATAATATAATCAGCTACTATTATTCATGTACTGAAGTTATTTTCATGCTTTATCCTTCAAGAAACACGTTTCAAACTGTAGACAATAAATGGATGAATAAGTAAATACAGCAAAACCCAATATGATGTATAAAAGCAGTGGGTTGTTGGGTTGTAGGGTTTTTTTTGCCTGCATGTACTCATGCTTTTATTAAAACAATTTTCAGTCCACAAAACCCCCCTCAGTAACAAAATCAACATTTACAAAATATCTCACAATGGAATCAGAATTAAGGACTGCAAAGACGGCAGGTATCTGAAAATTATCATTCAGTAACAAGCAGTTTTTTAGCAGAGGTAAGAAATGCATTCCTACTTATTTTTTACCTTGCTGACATTTCTGCAGAACAGATTTTTTTGTACTGCACAGACAGAGGGAGACAAAAGTAAAAATGATGCCAGCATGCGTAATGGCTGAACATTTCAAAGTGAAAATTCAAGGAAATATTTGGCAGATATTCACATCATGTCGTTGATAACACAGCTAAATAACTCAGTTACAGTCTCAACCAACCAGTTAGTTGTGAAAATGTTAGCATTTTTTCCTTTGTCACTCAGAGTTTTAAAAAAGAATCGGGCTTTAAAATCTCATGTGAACTGTCAATGGCATAGTTTCTATTGAAAAAACTACTGAATCGAAGCAATGGCAAAGTACTTTTATCCTTTTTATCTAAAAGCTTATAATTCTGAGGGCTTGTAACTAGTTCAGAAGAGACTCTCAGATATATAATTTTAGAAAAGACAAAAATATTCTTTTAAAATTTGGTTTCTTGAATATGTAAGTAGGTCAGGCAAGGCTGAGAAGGAGGGTACATCTGTTAGTTGGTTCTTGTAATGCACTCTTAGTAGTTAACTCTCAAAAAGGTTAGATGAAAAGTAATTAAAAATTCATACATTTTAATCCTGACTGTCTACTGAGCAAAGATTTTTTGCAACAAATATGGAGAACATTTCACCGCCTGAATGACTGTCAAGGAACAAAACTGAGCTGAAATCCTGTTCCACATAAAGTAGAAACTGATTTGAACTAATGCTAGCAGAAAATACAAAATTGTTACTACTTGTACGATGCAGAGTAGATCAGAGAGCACTCTCCTTTATTTAAGGAGCAGTAGTATTACATTACATTACACTTTCAGAAATAGCAATGTCTCACAAATCTTGCTGTATAAAGAAAAAAACCAGAATTTTCTAAGAGTTACATATATTGCTGCTGGTAATACTCTTGGCTTTTTCAGCCATTCAGGCAAAGACTTAATTTATTTATATATGCTTTCTGTCAACTATTCGTGTCAGTTCTTCATAACACCGGTATTACACGGAACTGCTAGCAAATACTAGTTCAAGTAATTTGGGAACAGTAGAAAATTTTTTATATGTGAAAATAAATTCCATTTTAAAGGCTGAGAAACTAATGAAGCAATATATTTTTCTCTTTTTAGTATTTATTCAATGCTTCTAGCCACCAAAAAATGCTTAAATTCAGAATATCTGCTTTGCTTTCCTACAAAACCAAGTATGTTCACCCACTATGAGGAAAAAAAAACACCTTTGTATCAGGCACTTCTTTATAAAAAAAGATAAGTAACAGTGTGACATCAAACCAACAGAAAAACCTAAGTATATCTGGGAAAAGTCAATTGTGCTTAAATGTTTCATTCATGTCTCCATATCGTTTTCCTCCACTCAAGGAAAACAATTAGCAGATGTTATTTTCTAGCTAATTCTAAAAGGACAATATACTAGATATGGCTATTAAAATGAATGGTTAGAATCTTCAGTAAGGTTCAAAATATACTTATGTAAATGGATTGAGGGGAAAAAAAAAGAAGTAATAATAATAAAAAAAATCAAACCCAAACAAGCCCTTCAACCTTTGAACTGGGTTTTATTAGATCTGCAGAAATTAAAGCCATAATTTGCTGTTCCCTGAATGACCACACTGTATTGCACACTAAACAGGTTAGCGGAAATTCTTACCTAATTAGAAAATATGCTGAAGTAAGCAGGTGCTATATAACACAAAACAAATATTGATCATGATTGTCAGATCTATTGCAACATCTAACCACAATATTCTATGATGTAACTTTGTATAATTACTTTTACAAAAACCTGTCATCAAATACAGGCCCACCTCTCATTTATTCCTGTGTTACAAGAAAATGGCCACATAAAACTCCTGTCCAGATTTTATTTCTGATGTCCTAGCTGTTGGGTTTGTATCGAGGTTTGATGCTCAGACAATTATTCAGTTAAGAGCATTCGCTTCAAGAGAATAAAAGCTGATAAAATGTCCATAAAATCTTGCAAAACACCATTACAAGGGTCTCATAAACGTAACATTTCTGGTGCAGTTTTGGGATTTACACCTTGTGTTGTCCTTTCACTGAAGCTAACATGCACAAAACCGCTGTAATAACCTCTTGAAATCAGATAATATTCCAACAGCTCAGTTTCGCTGACAGAAGGGGCCTGGGCATAAGCCAAGAGGCCCAGGTGCACTGTGTCATGCCAGTATTTAATGCAGCCTAATATCAGATAGATGCTAGCAAGCGAAAATACTCAGAATAAAGTACAGATAATAGCACGGACAACCACTCATTGCTAAATTACTTCTGCTCATCGTGCTGTGAGCTTTGTATTAAATTTTTTCATCAAGTGGCAGGAATCATAGGGAGAAGTGGTTCAAAACTCCCTTCTTGTAACCCTGGATAAGGATCTATAATATTAGGCTTTCATATGATAACGGCAAATGATGCCCCTCTGAAAAAATTCAGACTGGTAATGAACGTCCTAATCAGATTGTTGTTGCAGAGAACCCGGAGGTGGGGAAGGATGCCTTTCTTTCCCTTCCCCCCCGTTAGCAAATTCAGCAAACTTGACAAGATGGGTTAAGTCTTGGAGAATTTATCTTACATGAATTTCCAACAAAGCCCGTGGGTTCTTTTATAAAACTGGAAGGTACTGCTTTAATAAAAGCTCCACCACCTGAGGCATTTTCATTAAAGGCTCTCTCTAGACAACATCACAATGTTTGCATTATGCTCCTACACTCCCAAGAGAATACAAGCATTACCTTTTCAGCAAGAGTTGATATTGTGTGTGAAGGCACGAGAGAAGATGATTAGATTTTGCTTTTACTCACCAAGTAACAGCTTGCAACAATGCTGTGGTCAGGATTAAAATTCATTGATTTGTGTTGTCCACCATTTGAATGGTAAATCGTTTTTTTCAGGAAAAGATACATTGTGAAGGTTTTAATAGTCAGTCATGTGAACGAAGACTTTAATCCTAACCACACGTTATTCTCAGTGACTGTACTATTTATGCTATCTGGGCTCTTAAATAATGACGGTAATTAGCCGATTAGGACACTATAGAAAACAGGTGCAAGGCTCTGGAGTGGAAGCATCAATGTACAGTATTAAGGAACTCTAGCATTTAAAATGATTAATCTGTTCAGTGTGTTTAGCAACAGGAAACACAAATCACTGAATTCTGAAACATAGTGTTATCTCTGTGGAAAAATTTCACACACACGCACTGAATGCACATTTAGAAAGGTTCACTGACGTTTTCACCCGTTTCAGTGGACTCACCATCTGTGTAGACTTCTCTGCGCAGATGTCCTGGCTGGTGCTTTTGCTTTTTGGCAGGTCGGACCTTCTGTATTACAACAGCACTCATGTTGCTGTCGGTAGATACGGGGCTGGTGGGTCTAGGACAGTGTGATGCATGAAAATGTCTACGGCCTGGAAATTGTTACAGAACAATAGCTATTATTTTTCTTATCTCAAATAAGGCATTTTATACTTTCTCTTTTTTCACATCAGAATGACCTAGCTACACGAAACCTGAAAACACACTATCGGAACAATAATAAAACTCTCATCCTTCCTGTAATCACTTTTAGAGTGAGCTGTAACTAAATTGAAGCATTTGCTGTCCTATCAGCAGGCAGGCTGATTCGCACGGAAATTATCCAACTGCTTGGTGGCTGGTAGCTCCTGCCCCAGGAGCGTGAACTCCATCAGCAGGCAAGCACAAGCAGGCTTCGCACCCAGCAACTTTCTGGAAACAACAAAACGTTTCGCTTTCAAGATGGGTTTCACCACCCCTTGCTCGGGCAGCGCGAGGTCACCCATGCCCTAAGCAGAGGAAGTCACCAGCAGGTCTCCGGTACAGATACCCCCCTCTGCCACTTGGAGTGGATTACCAGGAATGCATCGGGGATGTATCACTCGCATTTTATCCCAGCTTATTTGCAGATAAGAAGTGTCATCTTTTTAGGACGTGTAGTCAGGTACGGGTAATATCAGTACATAAAAATCACTGCATAACATGAACTTGACTTGTAAAATTATTTACCTATAATAGTAAAGGCATGTAAAAAGACCTTTTCTAAATATATAAATTTACACACACATATTTTATGAACTTATATGTATAAAATGGATAAAATCCTGGCCCCATGGGTATGAATGGGAGTTTTGCCACCTACTTCAATCGGCCAGGATTTCATCCAGAATTACTAAATTACCTCCCCTCTCACTCTTCATGATGAACAGCTGTGTTGAAATGAAACAAAGGGCTGTTAACTGGGAGAGGATATCAGAGATGGGAGGAAGGTTGCAAATCTGTGGAGTCAGGGTGGACGCAGTTGTCCCTCTTCTCCAGGTCTGGCAGTTTAATAGGACTGATTGGCAAAACATTCATGGATCTGCTTCAAACCTGCATCCCACCCTGCAGTATTCTTCTTTCTTAGCTGAACTATAACAATATCCATTGGACCTAGTGAGGTTGATGATTACCTGTATATATCCAGTGTTACTAGTAACCGGTATGTTGTAAAACATTAGGTATTTCAGATATTATATTTCATATGTCCAGGGGTGATTCAGGATAAAAAAAAAAAAAGAAGAAACATATGCATAAGGCTTTGCTGCATATGCATAATCTGTAATCTAAACTGCAGCTAATAACAGCTGTCAGATTATGAAATCGAAACAAACCCAGTTGATCTCAATAATACAGCAGTAAGAGCTTGAACAGCATTCTCCCAAAGAACAAAAAAATACAAAATGGAAAACAATTACATCACAATTTTTTTTCTTTCAAATTCAGGGGAAATATGGCTCTAAAGATTTACTATTTATTTGGACATTTCAATACAGAGGCATTAAATCTCTCATGAAGAGTGACTGAAAACACTGGGAGCCTTATATTAGGAAAAGGATAGAATTCTGTAATCCTTTTTTTTTTCTCTCATTCAGTTTTGAGTGCAAATCCACCAGCAAGGTTGAGGTTTGGCAATAATCAATGAGACCAAAAAATTAAGAGCTACTTATGAAAAACAATGTAAAGCAGCAATTTATTTGAACTGTTTCATCAAAACTCCTTTTCTGACTCTTCCACTGGCGTAAATTGATGCCTCTCCTCCTGAATTTCTAAATGTTGTAAGAACAACAGGAATCCAGGAAGCGGTTGTGGATAAATAGATTTCACAATGGCCGTTTTTCTTCTTCTCCCATCAAACAGAGGACAAACTCACCTCCTGCTGCATCCTGCATTTGACGTCTGGCTACTTTCAGGCCAGCATATTCTGCAGCTGCTGCAACAGCCTGTGCAAAATCTGCATCGGTAAAAAATGATCCATCGGAAGAGCTAACACTAGACCGCCCACTTGAGATGTTATCTTCTTCAGAGGCTGAACCCCAGCCATTGATCATGGACCCTGTTACAGAGCTCTCCAAATCCCCAACGCTGGAGGCAGGTGTCTGCTCAAGGCCACGCAAAAGGAGCCTTCTGTTCTGCATCTTGGCAACCTCTATATCTGCCTCATCCTCTTCCTCTTCTGGTGCGTCAGTATCCATATCAGAGACCAAGGGCCCTGAGATATATCCATAGGTATGTGGTGGGGAGATAGGCCTTGGAGGGGGTGGAGGACTCACAGGTTGACGTCTGCAGAAAAATACAAAGGTAAGAAGAATTGAAGTCACTTAACATAGTCAGAGGAAATAGCAGATTGATTTCCTTTATTTCCCAACAAGCTTGACGTGCCTTTTTAAATTAACAGAATTTATATCTGAAAGGTTCAGGATTGGTTGTTTTTTTTTTCAGTTTTTATTTTTTTGCTATAAATCAGACCTAACAGCTATGTAGTTCGAAATCTACTTTAATATGGTTCCTTTATCACTGATTTTAATGAAAATTGTCTTATTTCGTATAAAGCTGTTCATTTTTCCTAAAGTAGCACGTGTACAGCTAGGTGAAGAGGTGGTTACAGTTCATGTAACTATTTAAATAAATTATTTGTGCAGCCTTGAGAGTATGAGCAAAAGAAGTGTCTGTATATTGCTTCAGAAGCTTGAAACTATCAATGTCAACAGATGCATCTATCCAAACAGATTGCTCCATAAACATTATCTCCCCTCCACCTACCCCAGTGATTCAGAAAGATATGAAAAGAGATATTGTTATTTCATTACTTTTTTAAATTGGTTGAGGTGATAATATAAAGAAAGAATTCTCTACCTTAATATTAGTTCTAGGTCTTAAGGATACCAAAATGCATACAGATGTATGGGTTAATCTATTCTGAGCTTAAATCATCAGTAATGGTGTCTCCAGCTTAAAGAGGCCAAGTATTAGCTATCATTAGATCAATGTTAAGTTTAGTTAATACTTCGCTCAGAAGTCCCAGGTAGTAACATTGTCAACAGTTTTTCTTCACAGGGCTACAGGCATGCTCTTCAATTGCTATTTGCCTGATAGGAAGAAATACTTTCTGCGGCAATGGCTGTACTGTTGGCTTTGCTTACCAGGAATTTCTACTGCAGTCTGCTTTGCAAAAATTACAGAAGTAATTTTCCTTTGTCAATTTTTCCGTCTTACTATCTCATTGACAGATGGTGACTCTCATAAATTAAATCATTTCTTTTGGGGGGGTGTGGTTTTTTACTTTAATAAATGGGAATATTCACTACTTTTGAAAGGAAAATTTAGCAAGAAAAAACCTAATACTCTGTGGCAAGAGCAAGCTGGAACCTCCCTGGACTACATCATCTAGCCACTGTTTTCCACTTGCTGTATTAAGTACTGAATGGAATGAAGAAAAGGTCAGTTAGGGATATATACCCAATAATCATTTAAACACCACCCCCCCCCCCACCTCCCCAATCCCAGAAGCCGTTGCTGCATGGGAATCTCTACCTGCCTTTAACTGGAAACCTTGCCCAATAAAGTTATGCTGCCTTAATTTAAAGCTCTTGTGACAACTGTCCTTGTAATGTATTTGCCAGTCTTTCTGTTCTCTAGGTTTTGGTATTAGAAGACAGGCAACTGGTTACAAAAAATATTAGGGTTCCTGAAAATATAGCTTGCCTGCCACCTTTAAGGATAGGCTAATTGAGAGCAGCTGGTTCACGGGCATACAGAATTAATACTTCGTTCACTTTATCTGATGCAGTGGTTCTCGCTTTAACAGTGACATCGTCTCCTATTTCAGTTCTTGCTTTAACATTGACATCATCTGCTACCTCACTAAATCTTTCGTTTTTTCTCTGCTTGTCCACTCTTCCAGACCGCAGATTTCTATTTCAGTTTGCTATACTTCTAGCAAGCTGACCGGAGAGAGAAATATTACAGTACACCATCACCACCAGAACCATATTCTAGATGCCTGGTTCTGATCAGAAATTGAGATAAGACTCAGCAGAACTACAAGTAAAGCTAATAAAAAGTATAAGAAACAGTATTTTAGTCATTATTTTCACTGTAAACCCACCATTTACACCCCCCCCCCCCCCGAAAATACAGAGAGGCACCATTCAGAATGTATTCTTAATTGGAAAGTACTGTCACACCATGTTCAAAACAGACCTCCCCCTTCCAGAATGGGCTACAGCTGTTGAGCACAGTACATCCAACTCCTGAACAGCAATGCCATGGGTCATATCAATGCTGTTAAAGATGGAAGAGGTAGTCAGCCAAGCCTCACAAATCAAGTAAATGGAACTAGGTGAATCTTTTTTAACTGATGAGATGTATGTAGCAAAAAGAAAAGAAACAATGTTTGAAAAAGTAAGATAAAAAAAGATTTAGTCACTAACTATTCTAAGACTTTCAACAAAACTAGACTTAACCATTGCAGGAAGAACAAAATATACACACATTTTATTTTTTCAGTCTACTCAATGAGTAAGCTGTATGCCCTAGGAGCTTAAATTGGAACATACTTCCAGATACTTCTGCCACTACTTTTGATGACATTTATGGTGACTAGCCATGAGTCTTTCTGTTGAGCAAACCTTCTACTTTCCAGGCAGTTGCTGGTTGGTTATGCATGTTTGCATATATCTGCTCCAACAGCTCCTCCATTCTGTATGTCAGTATGCATTTCCCACCGTCCAGAACATGGTAGCTGAGTTCTGGAAAGTCACTCACAACACATCGCCCACTTAACGTTCCCCTTTTCCCTCAGCGTCCAGCTAGTTTAACCTCTAAATAACCCAGAAAACTTAAGTGATTAAAATGAACACTTCTGTGACCCAACATATCAGGGCCAATGGAAATTACAGGAGAATATTATTAGCCACCCACTAATAAAGAGACTGATTTTAAAGAGTCAGGAAGATAGAGGAAGAGAGAACGATACACAGTACAAGAAGTATTACCATAAAGAAAACAAAACAAGGCAGACCAAGTAGAAGTGGGGAGCAAAAGTAAAAGCAGATATAGGCCCTTTTAAAAAATGGTTAATAACTACTGCTTACTTAAAAAAAAGAACCATAAAAATGAACTAACTTTTAAAAAATCATTCTGGAAAATACATCCATAAATGTCCAGTAAGCTATATTCATAAAATCAAAGTTCTACAGTCTACTTGGCAAGATCAAATTAATTTAATCATAATAGGTCTGCATTTCACTGAAAATAGAAAGTATGACTAGAATATTGCAGGGAAGTTTATGTATTTGTGGAAAAAAACAATATGTGCAAACCGCTGGAGAAAAAAATAGTAGAAGAAATATAATTTGGGATGGAAAAGCTGTGTCTTCTTATCAACAACAAAAAAAAAAGACAAGTAAGCATCATACATAAAAAGCCTCATTCAGAACTCACTGTTTTATGGAAGAGAAGCTGTGAGAGGGTATATGCAAAACAGTTTGTACTAAAAGCAACTCGGAGAAGAAACAAAATTTCCCTGTAACAAATATCTATCTTTATTAATGTTGGTCATTCCTTTAAATAAGGGTAGGTGGAAATGTTAAGAAAATTTTGCAAGCAATAATTTTCTGTAGTAGGATTTACGAGAGGAGGAAAATCTATATGTTATATAAATTATATATTTATATATATTCTTACATATTGGTGACAAGTTAATTGCATAGTTACTGTGAAATAATGCATGCTATTTTATGGTAATAATGCAGTAAATCTATTGGAAACAATGGAACTGTAATTATATGGTAAGCTGTGTTAACGATACCACTTCAATATCCTGATGACTGTGAATTTAACTTATGTCAGCATCGTACGTACCGAAAAGTGATATACTGCATTTCTTTCCATGGTGTAATAATAAAGCAACTTAATTACGTATTTCTTAGGTTACAAATAGTTCTAGCGTCCTGGATTAGAAGTTAAATATTAAAAGAATAAGTATCATGGGGAAAATCTTGGCCTCACTGAATTCAACAGGAATTTTCAGCGGGGCTAGGATGACCTTTGTCGCATCTCTCTCACTACATCTGCATTGACACACCTCCGCTCAGGTTGGTGTTGTATGTGTCCCAGATCCTCCTGACAGTCCTGTAACATGGGCTGGAGTTCTTCCTGGGGAGAGGGGGTGAGAGTGGCAGTTGACTGATGGCTATAGGAGACAGCGGCTGGAGAGGAAGCTGCTCCTCGGACAGGTGGAGTAGGACCTCGCTCATCTTCTTCCTCTTCCTCTAGCTCATCCTGCTGCAGATACATCCTTGCAGGTGGGACAGGACAAGGAATTTCTTGGTCATAGCTAAAATTAATTTTTTAAGAAAATAAGGACTTAAATTTTTACTGTGTAATTAGTACATCTGATACACATATTAACAGCCCAAGGAAAAACCCATTGTTATATGTGCTCCTGAATACAGCTTCATAAGGATGTACTGAGTGGATGTACACCACTGTCAGTAAGTGATCTCTAAGTACCCACACTACAGCTCGATGAGGAGCACCAGAACGGTACTGAAGGAAGGTCTCACTGCCAGCTTGTAGGGCAAATTACTGTTCAATTAACTAGCAGTTAAAGTGAAAAATGGATGATGCATTCATTTTTCTTACCTTTCATCCACTGAAAGACTGTAATCTTCACTATTGCTATGGGGAGGAGGATGTGCTGGAGGGGGTGGAAGAAGATCTGCCCAGTTCATGCCAGCTTGCTTGGGAGCCTTTGGGGTCCGAGCACCCTTCTTGTGCCCTTGACTCCCTGTGAATAAAAAGCAGTATGTATTTGTAATGCTTTTAAGTATCTCCTCACCACTAGCTTCAAAAAACAAAATAACCGTAGTCCATCCCAGATCCTCTTGAATTCTCTGGGAATTTACTGTTGTGCTGAGCTGGAATAAACTGGCATTTCTCCTTTTTACGCCAATTTGTAATTGTAGCTTTTTTGTGGAATTACTCTACATTTTAAGCAGTTGAATTTAACCAGAAATATTACATAGCATGGAAAAAAAGCACACGGGAAACAAAACTTGAATTGTTAATAAATAGTCAAAATGCGATAAAACCATAAAAGAATTTTACAAGCAATATCATTAACAGTGAGCTTCCTACTTCTATTAATTACATTATAGATTATCATCTAAAACAAATGAGCTGTAGACATATTTTCTAAAGTGCCTTTATACTATTTAATTGCTGGAACCTAAAATACAATATGACACAGATATGATCTATTAAAGTTCCACTGTTGCATTAAGTCACTGAATATATGTAATTTGTACTTGTCCACTGAAACATTTAAGACACAATGAAATTACTAGTTTTAGTCTAAATGGCAGGTGCAGTTGAAAATAATTGCTGGAAGAACTAAAATAACAGAAAAAAGAAGAAAGAAGATCGATGAAGTATGGCACAATGTTTTCAACTACTATTACTGGGAAATTATAGCTCATAATAGAACAATGCAGCTTTAACAATTCCAATAACTTTGAATAAGACCAATTATTCAGGTGGTCTTGAAATTTAACTTTGGACATGGCTGTGATGAGAGCTGACTCTAGCATTGTTCCTTGGTATACATTTTTATCCTTCTTTGTTATTGTTACTTCTTCAATTGTAGATAAAATCACCATATTTTTGTTTTAGAATCCTTCACATTTCTCTCTTCAACTGAGGCATGGTTTTATGTTACTATAGTTAAGCCTTATACACATGATTAAATATGTTGCAGTGAGATTTAAGAAGCTTGTTTTTCTCACTGTTGCCGTTTCAGATTTTCCATTCTTATGGACAGTAGTTCTGCTTATTATTGTCCCACATTAGCTGCCAGATACAAAGATATTTTACCTATGTACAATTATTTTTCTGGTATCTCAGTACGTCAAGCAAGACCCTAACTATCCCAAGGCAACCATCATCTCCATTCTCTACCCTAAGCACCATGATATATACTAGGTTCAGCACAATTAATTTATTACTCTGGTAACCTTGCTTCATTCCTGCTGGAGTCCGTGGTATAGGACTATAAATTGTTAGCATTATGAATAACCATAATAGGTGTCAGCATGGAGAATACCACCTTCTCATTTTTAATTTGCGTGGGTTCATACCCCTGAGATGTTTCACACTGAATTTCAGGTCTTAATGTCATTGAGCACAGGCTCAGCACCACATCCTGATATTGTAGACCTGGGAACGGGCAAAAGGCTGGCTCCCAGAAGAACACCCCTGAGCAGCTGGGAGAATCAGGAGCCGTGCTTATCTCACCGCACCCCCTGAGAATTCCGGTCACTCAAAGACACAGTAGGCTCATCTACATGTTTGTACCTCTGTTGTGTCTCAGTCACAATCGGTCAAGATGGAGCGCAGGTTAGGATTAAGACAACTGGACTATCACAGGCAACAGTAGAACAAGAGGTGAAAAGTCGTCATCTTGATTACAGATGTAAAGTCCAGGGCGCTGGTGATTGTGACCATAACTCACCCTATAATTGGCTTGATGTAAATAAACATAGGCTAAGGATCAGACTTACAGTAAAGCCCCAAACCAAGCCTATGCATAGTTTCTGGTTTAGCTCTGAACATTTCACGTACCTCTACCAGAAATCAAAGCTGAAAGTGAACAGGAGCAGTAAGTTTTGAGTGGTTCCATAGCACAGAGTATAATTTCAGTGCCCTGGTCAGCATTCTCCAGTGTAAAAAGCTGTCTTGTTTCAAGACTTTTACAAAGCACTTTTAGATATTTTGCATAGGAGATGCTGATGAGAAACAAAATTTAATTATCTACTGTCTACATTTGAATGATGTGCAAGAATAGTTTTGACATATAGCCACTGAAATATATAAAAATTTTTTGTATGCATGCATGCTTTTTTACTCAATAAAATGCATGGGTTTAATTTAAAAACCCAAAATATTTCTTAAAGCAATTCTGTTAGGTATCACTCAAACGTTCTGCTGTCTTGAGGCTGTTCACGAATAATGTTGTCTTGGGTGAGTAGACCCAAGAGATGGAAAAGAGGTCAGTAAAGTACTAGGAAGGTAATACAAAAATTAAAATCCTCTTTTTTGTGAAAGCTGAAAAGGAATTTCTATGACTTGCCCATCTGGAGACCATAATATTAACCAGTAGGGCATTAACATTAGGAAATCCAACTTCTATTAGATTTCATGACTTTCACAATTCTGGACAATCAATTACTTAATTGACATTTCGATGGCACTAAGCAATCATGAGGATGCAACAGAAATACAGGCACCTATTGGGCCAGTTTTTATGCTGTGTAACATCCCTGTGCTGTATTACTGTCAGTGGGCTCCTTCCCATCATCCCTTCTGTAAGTTCAGTAACTAGTGCTAACCATGGCTAGAGCATCCAAACACCAAAACCGCTAAGGTTTGGAAAACACTGTAGGTACTCACCAGATGTACTACTTCCTCTGTCCGAGCTGTTGTAGGATCCACCCGTATTCTGGTCGTATGACTGGTTGTACGGAATAGTTGGAGCAATGTTGTCATTTACCCGGTAATCTGCAAGTTTAATAGCATAGTTAATGATACCCTTCAGAAACACATCTACTTTTATATACCTGCTTTATAACACAAAGTAAGATCTCCTGAAAATAGTGAGGAAGAAATAAATTCATTTTTGGAAAGGAAAATCATCCTATAATCATGTTATATTTTTATCTTGTCTCTAATTGCAAGTTGAAGGAAAATCATGGGAACTTAGTAGCTCCGCAGCAAAAAATGAAGTAAAATAAAATCCTATGCACTGGGTTGTCGCAATGCCTCTGCAATGATTAAATCTCAATGGATATATATATGACCTGTGTGAGCATTTTGCATATGAATAGACTGTCACCTTGATTGATTTTCCATGGTCTCTGCTTAATTTACGCATGCAGGGCAGCCAATGGACTGTGGTAGCTACTTTCTGTATTTCAAAGGTGACAAACCCACATAGGAGTCAGCCCTGTATTACAAGGGCTGAATCATCCACTGGAGCAACAATGCAGCTTCACTGAATTTTGTTTACAACAGAAAAGATCTTTGTTTAATGCCTGCTGGCTCCAAGAAGATTTCTATTTACATTGGGTCATGAGGGTTCTAGCTACAGGCAGGGCCTTTTTTTGCTAATGGCTGTTACCGTAACTTCCTTCCCCAGTTCCAAAGCACTTGATATACATACGTTACTTTTAAATCTAGATTTGGCAACCAGATCTGTAAAACTGTATCAGAAGAAAAACACTCATCTGACGAAACAGTACTCTCATGCCAAAAAGGAATTACAATTTACAGAGAACAGAAAGGAGCCGAGTTACTCTTCATACAGCAAATAAAATTGCGTCATAAACAGAACCACTGGACATAAAGTAGTGACAATGAAGCACAGCATGTAACTCATCAAAAGAGTTATTTCCCATCACAAAAGCTATACATATAATAATCAGCAAGATGGTTTTGACTTAGGAAATGAGAAAACCAAGATCAGAATATTGACTCATAAAATAGCAAATCAAAACAAAAATAAACAAAACTAAGAATCCAGTCCCCATCTGCTGCAGAAATGTTTGTGATAATGTAAGCATGGGAGAAAGAGCAAAATGATAAATTCCACACCAGAGTGTATTCTGTAATAGTTTCTCAGCCTAGTTGCATTCCAGAGACCACGCTGAAGCCCTACATACCGCATATGTTTACACAGAGGATAAACAGTAAATCAGCACTCTGAAATATGTATATATGGCTGTCAGCAGACAATGCTTTAAGGGGGCCTTTCCACACTACAATACGCTAAAGAATATGTAGCTGTAATATACACAGTTTGAAAGATGCAGTATCTTCCAGGGCATAAAAACCAAACATGTTTTAATTCCCAAACAGATATGTAATACATAGTTCATGAAAGAAAACATAATTACAAAAAAATACAGCTTTCACCCTCTAGTAAGGAGCCACAAAAATTGAATTTTCTTTTGACATATTTATGTCAAGGGAAGGTGTCACATTTTATATTGCCCTTTGAACTCCTCTGTGAGTAGATGGGTCCGGTAGAGAAATCAACATTCCTGTAATGAAACGTATCTTTTTACTGGATAACTTATCACTATGCAATCACTTGAGTTACAACAATCCATGCAAAAAGTTCCAAGTTAGAATGGGTCCAGTTCCTAGGGATACTGTTTTGCAAATCAGGTTATTAAAAGAGGTTGCATGGTAGCCTGGAGGACTAGCAAGAAATCACATACCTATTTCTTCCAACTCCCACACATTATATTAAAGAAACATGCCCTCAAGGCCACAAAAGTACATTCTGATGTTTCCCGTTAACACTGAAATAATTTTATTTTTAGCTTCTGGATACACAGACTTCAGTCAGGGTAAAAAAGGAATTTAGTTTCCAAAACTGTGTGCAGTAGCATTGCCTCTCGGTATGTGAAACGAAGGCTTGCTAGGAACAAGTCTAAAATGAATTGGATCACTCCATTTGTGTCCCCAGTGTACAACACAATACAATTTTACAGAGTTTGATATGCAAAATTTCATTCGTTTATATGAACATGTAGATTTAATTAGTCTCCATCCACGACTGGGAAGAGTGGGTTGACCTATTTAAAATTTAAGGTAGAGTATAATGTGACTACCATGCATCTGGCTTATGAATAAAATATCTGGCCTCTGTCCTAACCAATCCCTTAACTACTATTAAATTTAAATTAATCTCAAATCCATAGGAAATGTATTTTATTTAACTCTTTTCTAAAGACACAGCTTGTTATTTTTTATAATAAATTCAGTATCTGAAGGTTATTGTGGTGCTAATTAACTTTCTGACACTGCTAACTGTGGATTTCTAAATCTAAAGAGGGAGAAGTCTAAAAGCACCACAGAAGTCTGTAATTGCTGAACCTGAAAGCTTTAGACTCCCAGCACCAGAAGGTCAAAACGCCTCTGATGCTTAAAGAGGAGAAACAAGCTAAAAGCTCTTCACCTTTGTTTAATTTGTTTTGCTCCATAATGTTGTACTGTATGGGTGCAACCTCTTGCTTTTGCTGAACAGAGGGTTTCCAGTGTTTCTCATTCGTATCCCCGCTGCCATTGTTAACATTATTGCTGATATTTGACTGGATGAGTTGAGTGGTGGCATAAGGAGTGGGCTGCCCAGGCTGGCTGACAAATCTTCCATCCTTTAGATTTGGACTATTGAAGGTTTTCATCTCATTGATTTTGTTGCTGAGGTCCACGTCACCATATACAGTTGACTCAGGCAACATCAGGTTTGTTTGCTTGTTGTCCAGCTGATTGTTGTAATTTGCTATACAATCGGCTAACCACAGAGGAAAGAAAAAAGAAAAGGTCATTCTGTTCGCTTACACTATACTTTCAGTGAAATTCCCTTTAAAAATTCTTTAGTGCATAACTATATGGCTTGCATCCATGAAGCAGAGATACTGTAATTAACTAAATAATTTACAGAATATTATTTACTTTATAGACTACTGCTTCAAAAGTAGTGTTCATTGTTTTGTTTCACTGTAAATTGAGGCCTTCTGAACTATATCTACAATGACTTACCTTGCTGGGCTTTTTCTATGGTGGCCATATAAACATTCACATTTTTAGACATTATTCTCAAAGCAGGATAGATATCCAATCAATAACTGTAATTAAAATAATTTGCATTGAAAGGAAAAATCAAGCAAAATTTTAACAGTGGGAATAACTAAACATGACAGTCATCTCATGTCATCTCAACAGCATTTAGACTTTCCTGTACTTCTGATAAGAAACAGAGATACAACAGATTTTTGTAAAACAGACTGAAAAATGATGACACATAACAGAATTAAAGAGAAACAGTACAATGTGAAAGGTAGCTCAGTACCCAGTAGCAAGTCTTTATTTGATTATTGTTTCCTTGTACAATCTTATATTTTGGTTTGAAACAAAAAGACAGAAGAGCAATCTGGAATTTTTGCTAATTTTTAGTTGCTTTGGATATTGCAAAATAAGTAATACCACAGTAATACCATTGTCCTGTATGCTAAATAGATACCATACAGACAGCATGAATTCATTCTCCTAATCGTTATTGCATTGTGATATCACCACTTATTGCATGGAGTACATTAGACATATACTGATGCTCTGGCCACTACTGTGTGAACCAGTGTGCCTGCCTTTCCGCCTTTTCCTGCCTCTGCGTGACAGCAGCTCCACACGCCCTTTTTTTCTCTCTCCATATCCAGTGCACTGGAAGAATACCGAATGGAGTAACACAGTCTGTGGGTCGGCACTTAGAAGGCTTAGTGAAACTAGCATCCAATGATCATCAAGCAAAAATGCTCATTTGCCAGCTGATTAATGCATCAATAATTACATAACAATCACCAGGAATATAGCATTCCTCTTTTAAAAGATGTGGTATTCATGCTAATGAGTTTGATCCAAAACCTGAAGTCCATTACCTGTGGCCACAATTAATTTACTGGACAGGGTGCCAAGTAAAACTAAGTACAGAATTCAGGATTTGACCATTATACTAAATGACATAACTACTAAATATAGTAGTTATATACATACTACTATATATAGTAGTCAAAAATATTCCCCTAATACATACATCTTTTTTGAGAAGTATTTCCTGAAAAAGAGAAATAAAATACGACTTGAGGAAGAAAATCACTGATCCACGTTTTCAGTGATTAAGGAACAGTATCAGAACACGCCACATATAGCTTATCGTTGCACATTTCATACCCCCCAGCTTGTGTTTTTTGAAGGTTTTACTGTTTGATATATTTTTCTTTCTTATGTGAGCTGTTATTTATTGCTTCACAGTCTTCAACTTCTTGATTTCTAAATTTTAGATGTTTTCATTTCTGCTTTTTCTCTCACCTACTGAAACCATGCTAGCCTTTCCTCCTTTCCAAGCCTGTTGTATTATATTGGGAAATTATATATCCGGCATATCCTTCATTCCTAGTACCTCACGCTTTGCTATAATATCCTTGCAGAGTCACTTATAACATGTATTTTTACCTCCTTCCACTTTCAGCTACATCCGATTTGTGTGTAGGGCAATATAACCAATACAGTATATGCAGTAGGCACATTTTTTTACATAGACGCATTAGAATTCCTCATACAAAGTACTTAAACAAAACTGGTTTACCTATATAACAGAAGATTTATTCTGTTAGATTTTTTATAGCATCTACTTTCAGAACAATCTGTTCCCATTCTGTAGACTTGGAAGACAGTACTATACTTAAATTAAAAATGCACAGTTACTTAGCATGTTCACAGCTATAGAGGGGATATCCAACTCTGCTGCTTCACAGTGTAAGCCGAACCCAAGCTGACATAATTAAGAATATTTGCCAGATTTTCCAGGACAGAAGAGACCACTATGAGCATCTTATCTGATGCTCAAGCTCATAAGCTCTAGTTGAAAGGAAGGAATCACTTTGCAACACAACCAAGCTTAGTATAAAAGCTAAATTGATAAAGAATCCATTGCACCTCATAACAAGATGTTATAATAGTTTACAACCCTCAAAAATGTGCATTCTCTTCCTTTTATGAATTTGTTAAGTTTCAGTTACTAGAACTTGGTATGTCTGTACTTGCCACAATAAAGTACCTCTGTATCAGAAATCTTTTTACATAGGTATTTGTGGACGTGATATCCTCAGGCAGGGTAAGATACAAGTCTCTAATGTTAATATCGCTCACCGTCCTCTGAAGCACCTGGCACTGGTCACTGTCAGACAGGATTTTGCAGGAGATGAATTACCACTATCACATTATAGCTGATTTCACATTAATTACAGGAAGTAACGCTGTTTTGCACTTATGCAACTTCACTATAGGTAATCATACTCCCTCTCTGAAATGCTAAGAAATGCTACTAGCAAAAATTAGCTAGAGATGCTGCTAGTGGAAAAGACTAATTTTCATCCCTTATCAGTAACACAAACTGGGTTAAAACAATAGGAACGTAATGTCTGTTTAAAACAAAATGTGCAACAATCAGCACTGCTAGATACATTTCCCCAACTGTGTTCCCATGGAACTCACAAGGTTTTCTTCAAGAGCACTCTCAGTCCTGGTCAAGCTCCCGGGAGCTATCACTTAACCTACCATTTCATAATTGCTTTTAGAGTGTGAAGTTAACTTTTTTATCCACATGCCCTAAACAGAAAACCAGCTATCCAATTTTGTACAGAATGGTACCCCAAGGGAGGTTTTGAATGGGCCAGAGTAGACCGACTGTCTTGCAAGTACCGTAGCAATGTTCTACTTCTTGCTTCTCATCACACCCAAACCGGAAGGAAAATCTCACTAGTGTCATTTTGGTACATCTCCTTCTCAATCCAAGCAACAAAGACATACAGAACAACCTAAAAATGACCTTATCTGCTCTTTTTCAGATGCTGGAACAATTCAGTTCAGTGTGACTTTTGGTAACATTGAACTTTGCAGGGGCTCCTTCAGCCTACAGCTTGCTACAACTATCCAAAGGGAACTGAAAAAAAGGATCCCAAAAGGGACCAAAAGCATAATCATGACATAGAGGAGAAACTATATTAAGTCTAAATGCATTAGAAATAAAAACTCCAAACAAACCTGTACACTCTCTCAGGTATTAGAAGTATATACTCTGTAAAGAAGATTCCTTAGCAAAGCAGAAACATATCTAACCTGGTCGACTGTATGTCGTAAGGTTGCTATCACTGTTTCCGTTGCCAGAGGTGCAGCAGTTGATGGAGCAGTCATTGTGATTGTTCCCTGTGTTAGGCCAAGTATCTGCTAGCCATGGCTGAGTGGCCGGTTCACTGATGTTTAGGAGTCCTGGCCTTTAAAAACAAAGTTTGGTCATTTAAAAAATCAAACAAAAGCATTTTCATATTGCAGTTAAATTCCTCTCAAAAGGTTAGATATTACAAAATAATATTATATATTTAAAGGCTTGAGCATTGGAAAATACAGCTTGATTCAACTATTTAATGGTATCAAGTCTCCTATATATCTCCTATATAACCTGTTCCTTGCGAAGATATTGAAGTGAACAGCTAAGGACAGCATCAGTTCAGTTTGCTGAACACATACACAATGATGTGCAACCTCTCCCTGTATCTTTGGGGTTTTTTTTTGTTTGTTTGGTTGTTTTTTTTTGGTTTTGTTGTTTTTTCTTTTCCTGGGAAGGTTGTATTTTTATTTTTCTACCCCTTCTGCCTTTCTTAAAGAAAGCAAGGTAAAAAAGGGGAAATTAGCAAGTCAAACAAACAAAAAATTCACACATGGAAGCGAGATGGATATGCGGAAATAAGAGCAGAGCTTGGATGTGAATACTTCCAAATTCTTGGTGATTTATGAAGCCAAGTTCTCCTCACCATCAGATAGTACCACTGTAGTGGATCAAAGGGAAGAGCAGATTACAGAAACCTCTGTCGCCTGGGAGTATTTGGATCTCACTAAGCATACTGAGTGTGTGATACATCTTTGGTAATGAGTAAGCTACTTAATATTTATGTGGGTGGAACAGCAGCAAGTTTAAAGTAACTGGGAATACTTAAAACCTTTAAAAATATCCAGATATCAATGCTGCAAACTGGCTGCATTTAGAATAAAGTGTATTCCTGCCATCAGCAGAAAGAAATAGCATTCCTTGGTTTCCAAGTTGCTGAATTTTTCTAGTGTGTGTGAAAGATGCTCTGATGAATGTTTTGTAGAATCTCTGGTGCCTCTTCAATTTTTACACTAACAATGCAATGGCATGTTACAAAGGCCCATATAAATAGCATCCCCTAAAAACTTAAAATTGCCTTTGATAACTAAGGTGCTTTTAAAAATAGATAAATTTAGCCACTGTCTTATATTTAAAAAAAAAAGGAACACGGTCTCTTTCATCACAGGATTTAACTGGCAACTTTCCATTTGAAATAGTGCAGAAACTAGTCTCCATAATATTCGATGTGACGCTCTTCAAAAATAAAATATGCTAATCCTCTTAAACTGCAAGTTGAGAATACAAACTGCATACAGTTAGTTGTGGAGGATATAGTCTGTCAGTGCCACAGGCTTAAGTCATAGTCTTAGAATGACATTTAAAAGATCTATGCATATATGTGTACATATATTTCTGTATTGCATATGTCATCTGACAATTTAACATAGGAGGTGATGAGGCTTGACTTACTGTCAGGCTAGCAAACCAGCCAATACACATACACTAAACAAGTATTTTTTGTAAATCTGAAATAAATGTACAGCTATGTAGTCCTGTGAGCAGGCCTGCTGATTTGAAATACTCTCCTTTTTTCCCTACCACTCTGCTCTTACCATGAAACTACGTATTGAGTCATTTGGAGGAGACAAAGCTTTCCAGAGTGTTTTAGCATTTTCAAGACCTGTGTACTGGATTTTTGGATAGAGAGTTAAAGGTCCTCTGCTTCTAAAATTTACTCTGCATTCACACCTGCTGTCATGGAAGAAATGTGCTGTGAGGTGTGTAAGTAGATGAAAACTCTACCAATTGGAGCCATTTAGGTGGAACTGTAGGCAAGAGATGTTTTGCATTACAGCTCCATAGCCTGGTGATGACTAGAGATCATCACTTCCAAAGATCTTTAACCTTTGCAGCAAATTCCTTGAATCCTTGAATTACTGTACTGGGTTTGGGGTAGGGGTGGACTGAGTAAGTGGCTGCGTGGGTGCCTAGCTGCTGGCTGGAGTAGGTCCACTACAATTATCATTACTTGAATCCTGTCTAGAAAAGGGATTGCCACAGAAACGGGTATTTTTTCAGCACTGCAGAAGTGGGGATTATGTTGAAATATATCACTGTGACATTTTGAATTCTGAATAATGCTTTAACATGCTCACGTAACTGCACTCCTGCTAAACCTCTCCAAAACACTCCAAATATAATGTAAGGAAGCGAAAACCTTAGGCTTGGAAATCTGAAGAAGGTGTCATGTGTAAAAATAACTTTTTTTTTTTACATTGCAGAAGTATGTTTCATATTCTACAAAATATGGTACAACATCATACATCCTGTAAATGCTATATATGCAAATGAACAAAAGAAGCATAAACGTTAGCACTTTGAATCAATTACACCGCTAGATTGTGGCACTGATCCTTAACACTAGGGCAGTAAAAAAGATGCTGCTTCTCTAGCAGTACCAAAATGACTGTATACAACGTAGACACTTCTGGGTTCATTTCTGTCCTCTGAGTCTATGCGAGTGTGCTTTGCCTAGCTTGTGCTATGGGAAGAGCGAGAAAGCACAGTGCCACAAAGAACACAAAAGATGTTAACTGCACATCTTTTTGAACAACCTTGTCAGGGAAAAACACGGTTCATCTCTGTTCTCTCTTACCTTCTTACTATCCTGGGGTGAAGACAGCAACCCAGTGATTAACAGATTTGTCCATTCAAAAATCACATAGTAACTGTTCTAGAGGTTTTTCTCCATGGTTTTATGGCTATGACAACACAGCAGCATACAGTGCGGGACAGATATATCTGCAATTGCCCTTAACATGCCAGGTTCATCATCATCATCAGCAGAGTAGCCTTGCCTCTGCACAGCATTCAAGTAGACTAGGAATGTTTAATTTTATGCCTAATCTTTACCATTACTGAATTTTTGTATGGTCTTGCAAATTAGGAGTCACAAGATGCCACTTGTGAAACGGCAATTGATAGAGGAATTTATCACCCAGCTGCTCTCTGAGATTTTAGAGTTTATTTCAGCTTCATGCCAAATCTTTAACTGAGACGCTTATAAAAAGGCATGCTTGAATGTGACCTAAAAAAAAAGGGTGTGCCACTAATGTGACACTGCTCTGACCTGCCTTTTTTGCTAAAACCGTTATTTTGCCTCTTGAAGAACACTCCACCTCTACAAAGGAAATGTAAATTACTGGTTTTTCCATTGCCATTCATTAAGTAATAATGTAAAACCCAGTAAACATGTTTTCGTTAAATCCTCAATCTCGAATGGGCTAGGTTCTCAAAGCAGGGGGCTTTAAATTTAAAACCTACGTGTTTCCTTCTCTTTCACTGCCCTGTCTGCTGTAAGCGATGCTTTAACTGTTTTGCATTCATAGCAAGATTTTTTCTTGAAAAGTCACCATAAAGCTGTTTATGTCTTCAACAACTTTTTCCAATAAACGTTTTCTTCCTTTGCAGTATTTGTGAACCAACTATATTTCTTAATTTTCATAAATGCCACGACTTAATTACTTTTACTCCCTTAATCAGCTGGTAAGCCGGGTCTTTATTTTGAAGTTAAAGCGCTCCCTCTGCTGCTCGTTTTTTGAGATGCAGTTTTTACAGGTCAACAAAGCTGAAAATATTACAAGTCAATCTTTGGAAATCAGCCTAAAAGTTCAGACCATATATTCTCCTTCTAAAAAGAAGAAAAATATATGGCCAAAATGTATAAATTAATATAATAAATTAAAATATACTTTTGCAAGTGATTATTCTGCCATTGCTTACAAGGACAATTGTACTCCTAGCATCCTTAAATTTAGTTGCACATGATTTATAGCTTTAAAAACAAAGCACATAATTACCTGCCTCCACTGCTTACGGCCTCTCCTCCTCTCTGATACGTTACTGAAATAGTTAAAGATAAAAAAAAGAAATAATTTAAAAACTGTAAACGACTCCTTAAATAGCAGTTTTAAATTTGTTTCATTTCAGCTAAGACAATAAAAGTGCGTTGTTTATACATTGATTCTGAGCCTCATTCTGCAGTCTATTCCCTCAAATGCAAGTTTATACATAATACTTGTATTGCTTGGTAACTGCTAGTCTGAGCTCCAACCAAGTTTTATATTTCAGTTCTGTTCTGAAAAACACAAACACACACACATATCACTTAAGAAAGCAGGAAGCCATACATCAGGTTGAACTTATCCTTAACATAACTCTGCTGACTTCAGTGGAGTTACTCTAGAAGAACTTAGGTCATATATTTATTTCATGAATGGCTAGATGTTAAAGCTTTTCTCTACCTTACTATTTTGGTAAGATTAAAGAGGTATCATGATTCTATAACAGATCTTTCTTCCAGTGTAAACAAAGGCTTAGTACAACTGAACCTGCTGCAAAAACACATGCTCTTTCTGAATGTTACTGCACTATACTCACGGAACAGGCACAGTCTGAAAGCCCACAGAGCTTCTATTTTATAACATTTTACAACTGGATTTATTAATGATATTTTAAAATGTATAAATCTTGGTAAAAAATGTCTGGCAGAAAGAATACTTCTTAAATTAGAAGGAACAGTTTTGCTAGCATTTCAGAAGCATTACACATTAACAAAGTGGATGTCCACATGCATTTGTTTGTTGGCGTGGATTGCATATCCTTCACAGGAAGCATCATGGTTGAAAAGTTAGTTTTTAGGATGCAAACATCCAAGAAGAAACAGTGTTATAAATTCTGCAGGTTTGCATTGGGTTTGGCAAAGGGTTAAGGAGATTGCCTCCCTGCAAATGCTGATGGATTCTACATTATCCAACCAGGAATGTGTTGAAAAAAATGCAGCCAAATTCTGCTCTTTAGAAGAACTCCAAACTGGGAGTCTGCAAGAGAGAGATAAATGCTGGCACTGATTACAATAACAGGATTAAAATGTAGGATGCATTGCTACAGGTAAGTCTTTTACTATACGTAATGCTAAAGAAGAGGGTCTGTTTCCATTTAAAGTCAATTGAAGTAATGACTGGGATCCTGGATTGAAAAAGGATCATTTTTTCCTTTAAATGTTTTACGTACTTTGTGTTTTTACCATTTTCTTCTTTAACAATCGCAGTGCTATTTATTTTGCAGCTCTGACCTATCTTATGGAGCCCTGATATTTTCTTTTAATGTTAGGGATCCAGTTGAGAAAATATAAGTCAGCTAACCTACCAACCTCTGCAGAATTTCAGTAGCGTGCTACAATTGTGATTGCAATACAAGCCCTCTGTTAAGCCATTTAAAGTAACAGAAAAATAATAATTATTTCAATTAGTCTCCATCGTGGATCTCAAAGGACTTTAGAAACGTTAAGGGCCACTCTGACTCATGCTGAACAGTAAGCAACTCCACTGAACACAATAGGATGACTTTTGAAACAAGATACTATTCAATGTAATTAAAAGCATGTGGATAAGAACCCAACCCATTACGATTAGGTCTGTGTGGATGAATGCAGACAGACATGAGATTGCTTCATCTGCGGTCCAACTTGGAAGGATGTAACCCAGCTGCTGCCCAGAGGCCAAGTTCATACAGTGCTGATTTTGAGCTAATAGGCCCTGCTAAGGTGAGTGTGTAGAGGAGGGGGTAGGTGGTTTTTACCCTGCCTGGGTATCCATGTCCTGCAAGTCTCATAGACTCTTGTGAAAATAAGGGATCTAGAACAAAGGAGGAAGAAACAACCTCTCTCCTCACTCAGGCTGTAGCTAAAAGTAATGCATGCAGTATACTGGTGGGTACTGAATGCGTTGAATTGTATCTACCGTAGAGGAAGAGCCGCTGAGCTGCCAGACTGCGGGACCAACTGAAAGCCAGCTCGACAGAACGGAAAGGCTCTCACAGACTTTGGTGGGCTATGGCTCAGGTTATGCCATACTTTGTACATTTCCAAGCAAAAAGAAATAGAAGATTACTTTAAACCCACCCTGAATTTGAAATACACCTCTGTTTATGTAGAACAGGATGATTATTTTAAAATTTCATAGCACAAATACAGTTTAAGGCAGCAAGCAAAGAAATCTATCTGCTATAACACTTTGATTTTCTGCATCTTCCAAAGCAGACAACCTCCAGGTCCCGGGGTTAATGCAGATTCAGAGGAAAGAAAAGAAGCAAATGTTTCACCAACTATAATCCCACTGAATCCCTTTCAAGTCAGCATCTGCGCTCTGCTAAGTCATTCCTACTCCATCAGAAGCACCTTTTGCATCACTAGATGCAGAAGGGCACACTACTCTATTGCAATATGCAAGAAGAGAGCCCAGGCTGTAAAAACTGACAGGATCGTGCTACAAAATGGCATGCTTGCATCAAATGGTATGCTACAAAATGGTACACACAAACGGAAAAAAGTGTCAGCTACAAAGCAAATAGACACTACTTAGAGAACAAAATAATGATACCTGTCATTAATGAAACTGTTTAAAAAAACCTTCAGAACAGCTGGTCTGGTTATGTCAGAAAAAGAGAAACAGTACCACAAACACATGCTAAAGTAACAAAGAAGGGGGGAAAAGTGCAAATATATACCTGTTGGTGTGAAGGTAAAAGACGGGACTGAAAAATCAAAACAAAATACAAACTGGTTATTAAGCTGAAGAGAGAAAGGGAAACATACCACATTAGTATAAATCTAGCAGACAGCTGAACGTAAAACATGTATATAACTAACCCAGTCATTCAGTCACACTGATATAGGAATAAAATTAAATTTGTGATTCAGAAAGAAGCTTGTCTCTGCAGGTACTATTCTGAAAAAAACCCCTCGATACTCTATTGTACTCCTAAGGGGACCGGGACTCTGGTTTAGCCTTTCAAATACCCCTCAGTTTGGTATTTTAAGTTTTTCTGAAAATCCTAGCACAAACAAAACCCCCACACTGTTAATCATTTTAGAATGCAGAATGACAAATACCTTAACAAAGCCTTATCAAGGTCCTATTGAATCTTATCTGCAGTTCACTAAGTAAATGCTCATTATGTTGAACTAATAGGCACACTGAAGTATTCAGTCAGGAAATAATAATCATATAAAGGAACAAAGAGAACTGCTGTTTTACTGTCTCTGAATCAAGAATGGCACCAACTCTCACTGTAATAAAGGCACTAAAATGTACTGCAGCAATTAATTTTTGTTTTCATGGATGAGACTGTTAAACAGAGTTATTATCTTTCTTTCTTAAATAATCAGAAAAAAAAGGTAAGAGATCTCCCTAGATGTAACACCTTTCTATCTTTCAACCCTTGGTTTTAAGAGGGAAAGGTTAACAATGGAGCAATGACATTGCTTGACAATCTTCACTCTCACAGCTACTATAAATCCTCTCTGGATCAATAGGCTCTCTAATCCAAATACAGAGCACTAGCATCTGCTCTTCCTATTAGCACATGCTCCCCCTCCTGTTGACAAGACAGTATAGTTTTTCTATCACTGATGGGCAGAAAAAGGCTAACATTGCCTTTTTCGATCTAATGACAGCAAAGAGAAATGTACAAGAAACAATAAAATATTCACTAAAAGTAGCCTTGAGATAGAATTTGATCAGCAAACCTGGTGCAGAAAGAGAAGGTTCTGGCTAAGAGAACCACTGCTTAATCTAATCTTTACAGTAACTCTGAAGTTTGGGGGGAGTCCAGAGTGTCTTGCTGTTATAATTTAGGAAATACTGTAGATTCTCCCCCCTTTTACCAAGCCAATTTATTTCCAGGGATATGATGCTAAGCAAAAAAGGAAAAGCCTCTGAGCATTTGCCCATTTCAGGCTTCATCTGTAGCACAGCTCCTTATCTTGGGAATTCCATTGTATTTTCTTTGAGCTAGGCCTTTTCACACAGTCAAGTTTAATTTAGCTACATTCAAAAATGTAGAACCATAGTAACAAGCTTTCATTAAAATAGAAGGTGCATTTAAACCAGGGCTATTCAAAAGAGAATCAAGTGTCTCAAAATTAATTTGCAATCACAAGGACATGAAAAAAAACCTTAAACTACCATCTCATTACTCTTCTGTGAGCTAAGTATTAAACCTACTTTAGTTTCTTAAGGAACTGAGGAACAGATGAACAGAGGTTCAACTAAATGAAATCTTTATTGCTATCACACGAAAGAACAACTTAATCCTCAGAGCTGCTATTAATAAACTCTTCTGAGTGTGTAAGAGTGCTAGTACAATGTGTATGTGTGGGAGTAGTGAAGTATTTTAACAGATGTCAGGCCTGAAGCTAAATAAGAAAATAAATAAATAAATGCAAGACTGAAGAAAGTTTGGGCTTGCAGTGATGCACTGCAGAGTGGCAAACTACTTTGCAATTTATATTTCACTAAAGATGGCTATTTTCTTGAAGAATACTTGATAATGGAGACGCAGACCCTACCTTTCTGTATATTTTCATTAAAATCCCCACCAGCGTACATAAAAGATATTTTTACAGATATTGAAAAACACAGCTGTTTTGAACAATAGCTAATGTCATTAAAATAACCATTTTTAAGGACAAATTGTATGCCTTTTGCTTAATCATAGGTACTGCTGAAAGCATAGCGATGTTAGTTTGATAGAACTATAGAAAGGCAGTATGGCAGCATGCTATTAGTAAAACAAAACAGCGCAGGCCAATGCAGCAGCATGTCGGGGTCTGTTGCATCTAAGAAACCATAGCAGAACAAAATCAAAGGTGAAATTCATCCCTGATTTCTGTGGTTACAGCTCCACTACAAGTACTGTGCCTGAAGTCCACCATGAGCATTGACGCTTAAATAGCACAGAGGACACCAAAACTCTGCAACACTCCAGGACTATTTACATGTTTCCACTCAGTTGCTATTTTTAGCAGGGCTGCTTTTTCATAGCAACACGCTGCTACTGTTTAAAAACATTTGTGTTATATTTGCCTATCTGTTTTGCCCATCACACATTCATTCTTGAAGTGACTAAAGAACGTAATCTCATGACACCTTTCATACATTAAGATGTGTGCACCTTTTAAGCCTATGTCTATCTTTTGATTGCTAAATATGAAACACGCTCCTTCTATTCCTTCAAAAGCAGAATCTCCCATTTTCTGATTAATTCCAGAATTTATGGTTCTCACTCTACAAGTGACTACGAGGTACTGCTTTGAGATATAATGAACTGTAGCTTATTGAAATCAGCTTTAACTTCACGGGTTAATCAAAATATTATTGAAACAGGAGAAATCAAGTTTTTATTCCAGAAGATCTTCCAGGTAGAGATTCTAGTTTTGTTTATCACAGAGTATATTGTAAAGCACTGCTTGCCCACTGACAATCTGATATAAAAGGTATCAATAACATGAAAACGGAGTGCTTTAAGTTAGTCCCACTGCTGCCATTCTAACGAATGCAGGATGTGATAGCCCCAGAATTCAGTCCCAACAAAGGGTCTCACAACAGCATTTATGAAAGAGTCTTGGAAAGTGTTATTGACTGTTGTGCTTTTGCAAACAGCCACTTCACCACGTTCCCCCGGAACACAAGGAAATTCAAGTACACGCACCAAAAGTGTTACTGTAATGTACACCACTGTTAGTATTCTTAGCAGCAAGCAAAGAACTGAACAGGAGGGACAATGAACTACCATCCACTTGGCTCCTTTTCAGACGGTACAGTGTCAGGTAGCAAGGGCATATTGGAAGCTCCCAGCCTTAAAAATCCGTCTTTACATTTCTCACTTGTAGGAGGATCTTTATGAAAAGCTAGTCTAGGTATTTTGCTAAAGGCTTATGCTTTAAAGCCAGCTTTAACACATTACGTAAAAATTGCTGCTTTCTGCAAGGGTTCCTGATCCACATTTCCTGAAAGTACTGAAGTAATTTGGTAATTCCTGCATCGAGTCTTAGAAGAACAAGAGACTGAAGATAAAGTAAATAGCCAGTAAACAGACATTAAGCAGCCAGCAGACTGAAATACGTAATATGGCACCTTTTCTGATACCAGCGTAAGTACTAGTGAGTCCATTTCGCTTCTTCCTGTGGCGATATAACCAGATGCTGAAGACCATAAGGATAATCCAACAGGCTGCACCAATTCCAGCAATAAAGGCAGGCTGCTTTACTACATCAGAAATCTGCTGGGCTAAACTAACTTGATCTTCTGAAGACACAGGGTTTCCATGAGAATCTGAAAAAAAGACACCCAAAATAGCCAATTTATTTGAATGAGAAACTGTAAAAGGCAGCATAAAAAGAACTGATATAACCGTAGTCCAGCTTTGCAAGGTAAAATCCTTAAGACTGCTCTTCAAAATCTTTTTTTACAGGTCTAGATAGAAACGTTGTGTTTTCCATACAAGACAGGTACCTCCAACTTGACTGACTTTGTTTACAAAACTTGCTAAAATCAAGCCACCAGGCATACAAATAGAAAGTTAGGCTCATAAATTTCAAACTTGGGGAGTACTATTTTTTTTAGTTTTTATTTTAGCAAAGCAACACCAGCTTCAGAAAATTACTAGAAAGTCAGCAAAGAACACAGCAAGTAAAAGAAAGCACAAGTATGAAACATGCGTAGTCTGTTCTTCGAGCTCTGCGAATGGGTAGAAGTCAGCTACCCAATCATCCAGTCTCATAACTGAAAATCACAGAAGAATTACAAATTCAAAGTACATTCACATGTGGTTGGTATTGAGGGATACATTTTAATTTAGCAGCTCCTGGCAGGTGACTTAAATCTTGTACTACACAGTCCAACGTACACTTTGCAGTCTCTCACTTTGACCTCGGTTAAAAAAGACTGAATAGTTAAAAGGACATAAAGAAGTAAAAGTACAAAATAACCATTCCTGCCCTCTTGATGTGGATGAAAAAGCTAAATGATAACTAAAAAATGAGTTATGAATTGGTAAAAATAGTCAAACAGTCTCATTATTACTGAACAAGCAGCCCTTTTCAAAAACAGTTTATCTTTCAATAACCCACATCAAAATAAACAGTATGTATTTCACACTTTTTTTTTAATAGAGAAAGCACCTGAAAGAATCAGTCTTTCCTGCTCTTTCTGTACTGAACTTTTGCAGGAACCTTCTAGGGACAGCAGTAAGAATATTCAGTTAGTGACCAATGCTTTCTAGCTGAAATGAAGCAACTCAAAGACAAAACACTGCCTTCCTGATTTTTTACCACTACAGTGAGCGCTTACTGGAAATTTCATTACTGCACAGGGTGAGGGCAAGAATTCAAAACCTTTACTCAGAGCAGATGTTGCTTTTCCACAGCTTAGTCTTTGAAATACCCATTTTCACTCCTGTGTAAGTCCAACAGTTAGTTGCTTTTTACTATGGGTAGAGACATCAGATTCAGAATGACAGGTTAGTGTTTTAAGGAGAAAGGTGGTATTATTAATTCTATTAATATAAACTATGTAAGAAATTAAAACCTGTTTACTGAAAAACAATACCTTTTCCCTATGAACTAAGCATGATGACCTGTCTTGCATTATTCCAAAAGAAGCCTAAATACAAGATAAGAAACTGCAATGCAAACAAGAGATGGAATCACAACAAATCATACAAATAACAAACCTCCCCTGGAAAAGGATACCTTTTCGAATGGGAAATGGTTAAATTATTAACAGCTGCTTCCAGTGAGGAAGTCCAGATTTCAGGTTTTGCGACACTGAGGTCAAATACCTGTTTTGCTGAGGAATCACCCCGCCTTTGACTGCTACCTTATTGGAAATTTTATTTCGTATTTCAGGCCCCTTTATCTTCCATGATCCTACGTGCACTGCCTAGTCTGAAAGTTCACCAGGCAGACTCATTCTTTTCTTACTAATAAACCCTGGGTTTATAGATTTCATGCCTATTTGTGCAAGGTTAAGATGGGTTGCTTCAGATTTTATGGAGACAGCCAAGTGAAGTTACACACAAGTGGCCAGATGGGCTTAAACGTATAAAGTATACTGTGACCAATGAATTAAATCTGTCACTCTCTATCTCATCTTTTGTCTCTTCGCAGCTGAGCCCATATTAAGATATGAAAACTTGCATCAACAGCCTCATTTCAAAATAAGTAAGCCTACTATATATTTTTAAACAGCTACACTACCTTGTACATCTTAATGGAATAGAACAAAAGATTTCCGGAGAACCTACGGTCGTGAATAAATTTAGATGATTGATAAATATTTTTTCTTTAATCCTTTAAATATGTATATTTAAAACAACAAACCCAGGGGAAAAAAACAATCACAAACTCAAAAGCCAAATAAGAATGTTTTTTAGACATGTGTACAATTCAGCCATACAGAAAGACAGTACTTTTACATATACAAACATTTTGCATTGTTCAGTAAATGTATGTCTGAAGATTACAAAATACTAAGAATCTCTTTGAATATTTACTGTTCCAATTTTTAATTAAGATGCATTTCAGGGTATTATTTTGCTAGCCTTTGCAAGCATAAGAATTGCATAATAATATATTTGCTTTTAAGAAACTAGGCTTATGGCACGTTGTACATGGGTGGACTGTTAGAGCCATTCCATTAAATCAGCTGGTATATATTTACACACTCAGTGAAGAGAAAAATGCGCATGTGTTCATGTACAGTCATATAAACAGCATCATAGAAAAGAAGACGGAAGGGCTTTCAAGAGGCCACATTTGACCCATGTCCTGCTCCTCTTATAATTCAAAAATAGCAAGTAAGCTAAATATAAAGCAAAGAGAATGAAATCTAGTGAACCCCTCATTATTAAGAATTCCCAGGAACATTATCTTGGAAGCCTTTCTTTGAGAAGGGCATCTTCCCTCTCCATAATAGTCCTGCGAGATCCTGAACGATCAGTCAGGAAAAAAAGACCTTGAACTAAAAAAAAAAAAAGTACTTTTTCTTCATCCCAGGAAATTTCTGGAAGCTTTGACTGAGATATAAACGGTTCATTATCAACATTCCTGTTTCTGCTTGCACTCCTCGGGGAGATGTGCCAAAATAATAAGTGAACATAAACATTCTACAGCAAAGCGCATCTTACTGCCAGAGCAGCAGCCGCAGCAGTTTATGTACTTGAAAATGCCTCAGAGTTGTTGGAGCAGGCTGATCCCACAACTCCCTGGACCAGCTTATTATCACAGTGACTCATCCCTTCTTCTTCTACCCCAAGATAAGAGCCTTCTTTTTAATCACAGATAATGTTGCCATGGCTATTGCTCACGAGCCACCCGATTTGACTGTCTTGAAGCTCCAAGTTTCTAACTTCAATGAAAACTAATTAGAATTTACATCGAGAAGAACTGGGATCTCTAATTCTCTAACGTTAAATATTCATATAAATAATGTAAAATCTAACATTAAGTTGTTAGATGTTAAATAAAAGATGAATATACAATTAGGAATGGAATACCAAAGATTAAAAAAAACCCAGGAAATTCCAGGTTCACAGGTGTGCAAGCAACCTTAACTTTGCCCTGTACGTGTACAACCTATGGAATGATACTTTTCCATACGCCTGTCTCCTTTAGTATACAAAACGTACAAACAGTAAGTAGGAGGATCTAAGTTTTGTTGTGATTGCTCATTCTGGCAATTCAAAACTTAGAAAACACCTGGAATCTGGAACATAATGTCTGAGTGTTTCCTCAAATATATGTGCATGATGCAATATGAAAATTATTTGGTAAAACATTACCAGGTTAAGAATACGCTGTTTTGTCTCCTTTCTAGTTAAATACGTTTCCAAAACTGGAAAAATACCAGTTTTGCACTTCAATCTCGTAACACACAGTTTGAGGAGACAGCACTAAACTGGTTTGGAAGGGTTTGCTGTGAGGAAAAAAAGAAAGATTACTTTCTTTGAGTTGTTTGCAGGCCACAAGACAAAAATATCAACAAAAAAGCCTTACGACTATCACACTAGAAGTACTTGAAGGGCTGACAGAGTAATATCCCTGGAGGCATGCTAGCTAGTTCACAAATCCCATCTCCTAAATGAAGCAATTAGAATAATAAAGATTCAATGAGACTTTCTTGTGTTTTGTACACTTAAGACATCCACTGGTTGAATAATGCACTCAACATTTACAATAACTGTGCAGACATCTCTTAATAAATAACTGCATATCATATATTCATACAAATTATGTGTTTAAGAGTAACATTAACTGCAGTGGTGGGGCTTCTCAGAGCTGGTACCCTGAACAAAATATGTTGCAATGTGTTCCACTTTCACTACTTATTTGCCAACAAGCACAGGTAATACTGCCAAGCCATCATAGGTAGTATCCCATCACTGTACAAATGTTAGGCTGGAGATTAGCAAAAAAGAATTTGTTGTGATAATTCCCACCATTCTGCATGGAGCGTTTTTGTAACCGATGTCCTGAAGATACAAGTCGTGACAAGAAAAAAAGTTCCATCAAAATTCTATGATTTTTTTTCCCACAGCACAGTGTTATAAGCACAATATAGTGAGCTGTGGCTAGCTCTCATGAAATATGATTTTTTTTTCCTTAACATCAAAGCTTTTGCAGTCTTTCTTTAAGTAAAATATCAACTTTTCTTTTAAAACAAACAAATGGTTTTCCAGCCCGTGGAATTCCAGAGAAAGCCTTAAAAGGTCATTCAAAAGCCAAGAGGAAAATTCAGAAGCCCCAAGGTGAGTGTTTTAAGAAGACACATGATTTTTCAGTTGATCTCATGATTTTAAACACTGAAAGGTGACTTTTGAATAACAAGCAAGTATATTGTTGGCTTGTCCCTGGTGGCACAGGAAGCCTGGGGTACCGCAGCTCAGTGAGCTGCTTCATGTCAGCTGAGACATGGAAAATGAAAGAGCTTTGAGCTTACAATTTGTACCTGTCGTTGTAACAGGTTAAGTGCGTGCACAAGGTCAGGTATCACAGCTCAGCTGATGCATGGGACTGCGACTGCACGCCTCAGCTCTCAGAGAATCCAATGCCTCCTGTCTTCCCCTCTTGTTCTGGAAGGCGGCCTCTGAAAGGTGAGGCTTCCTCCTGTCACACGCCCGGCTGAAACTGCCCCGGCATTTCTCACAGTCACAAACCCGGGAGCACCCTGCACAGCACGCAGACTCAAATATGAGGTTCACCATGCAAGAGAGTAGGCTACACTGGGGAAAAAAACCTCTTCTTTGGATGCTCCAGAGCCAGCCACAACCTAGTCTCACATTTTTGTAAGAAAAACACATTATAAGGAGATAGTTGTTTGATTTTAATGAAAAGTTCTTCAACAAAGTAGTAAATGAATAACTAAATCACATAGTATATCCTGTTTCCACACACAGAATTCTTAATTAGTCAAAAAAGCCCCGTAAAGATTGTACTAATTCAGAAAGCAGGAAAAGACTTCCTGAAGGAACAGGTGGCATCAGAAATGAAACTTGAAGTTGTCAGTGGCAAACATGCAGTTTCTAGAGCATGTAGGTACAGGGAGTCAGAACTCTTTCAAACCTTCTAAAAGTAGCATCCTTAGTCCTGTTTCCTCCCGCTCCCTGGCCTCCTCTCCCTCTCCCTGTAACCATATAATTTATTGCTGGTAAAAAGTGCCAACTGATGACAACAACAAATTAATTTTCTTTCTTAGAAGAGCTCCCAGAAAACTCCAGTGTCTGCTCCACCCCCACGCTGGGAGCACATCCAAGAATTAAGAATGGATTCCTTGCGGGGGCTGTAGGAGAACTTGTATCACAGGGTGGAGTCAGGTAAACTGCCTTGATGATTTTAGGTTGATTTGTGCTACTAAAGGGTACTTCTCTTAATTTTAAGTACTAATTTTCAGCAGCCTCCTGCAGTTGCTGAAATGATTGCAGCACTGTCTAGGTATTTCTTTGAGCTGCTTCTAGTGGCATGGATCTCCGTAAGACTCCTGTCTCCAGATCTTTGCCACGCAACAATCAAATTATGGGATTTTTACTACAGTATAGGTAGATTTGGCCATGCCACTTAACTAGAAGCAAGCAGTACAGACTACAAAAGCAAACCTCAACCACAGGGAAATATATGGATTCTACCGGACTTGCACATTTGTACACCCTCTGAGGTGTATAATTGCTTCATGCTCTCTAACATAGAGTCAGTAAAGGCCACGAACCCAGAAGCAGGCAAAAATCTTACCCTAACAGAGTCTCCTTTGTTTCTTTTTCCACTTACCAAAACCCCAAAGTGATCAAGTTCCATTATAAAATTCACTTTCATTTAGCATTTGCTTATCATCAGAGAAAAGGAAAAATAAAAAGTGGTTATGAAGTCTTTGGCTTCGAACATTGAGGTTACCCCAGTATTTTACACTCATGAGCCTCACATTTAAAATTTTCAAAATCTGAGCCATATAGAACAAACTTGACTTTGACTGGAAAGCTGGCTGTAGGAAGCTGTGAATGGAAGCTGGCTGTAGGAAAGAAAAATCCAACAAATAACTAGGGGGTTTTGCACATATTAATGGAATATCATATAAGCTGTGTCTAATTTTGTTGCAAAATCTCTATTAATGTAATTAGGAATCATATGCATGTATAAGTTAAGTTAAAGATGACCTTCATTTTAATAGCTAAGGAAATGTACATGTAATTTTCCAGAGAATATATTAGTTGTTCGGTCTTGTTTTTACATGCAGTAGTTACAGTTTTTTAAATATAGAAAGTGAAATAATGAGGAAGATCTACTAATGATACAAAGACAGACAGGACATAAAGTCCAAAGCAACATGCTGAGTTTGCTTTCACAATTATATACTGTAATGATAAGGTATTTTAATACAGACATACTGGTAAAGCACCATATGACTATACCTAAAGCTACTTCAAATAATCTTCAGCTAACCAACAGCAAAGATGCATTTCTCCCAGATACATCACGGATCAATGCCCCTGATCTGCATTTATGACAGAGACACGTTTGGTATTAATGAATTTAGGAGGTCAAGATTATTGTAAATCATCTGTGTACCTCTTTTTCCTGTACTCAGGTTATTTACTAGCTTTCACACGTAGTTGATATTTATTGTGCCTAGTTTTAGCATGCTCTTGTTTTTTTGCTTCAATAAAGAAAGATAAAATCTGATCAAGACAAATGACATCCCTAAACTAAAGTGAGCTAACACTTAGTGATTCATACTCCCCTACATGTTTTATTACGCTAGTCTTAAGGGTGAAAATTCACTTTGAAAACTCAATAACCAAAAAGCACTGCTGAACTGGCAGATTTAAAAACAACTGTGTTATTATAATGCCATCTTTAGAATGTAGTTCTAAGGCAAGTTTAAAACCAGAAATGCCAAATCCTGCTATTCCAGAGATCAAGTAACAGTTTCTATTTCACTTGCCTTGAAAGTATTTCTGGTGCCATAAAAGACAAAAGCAAACAAACAAAAATCATTGAAACCAACAGGTAGGATTACCAGCAGGCTTACCTAATTGGATAAACTGGGGATCGCTCTTCACTCCAGGTCCTGCCCCAGTACTTGCTGCCACTTCCACGCTGTATCGAATACCAGGAACTAGGGAGGGGATGACTACAGAAAAGGTGGAACCATCTACCGTCTTGTTTATATGGTATCGACTTTCATTGCCAAGACACCAAACCTGCAGAGAAGTAAGTGTATGGTATGTATAAATGTTCAAAATTCAACACCGAAGGATAAGTAGAAGGAAGGATGACACATTCCTTTCTGCTGGATAAAGAAATCTAGAATTTTCCACTGCTCTAACATCTGCAGTAATGGATTGCTGTCCTAGGCACTGTATGAATACTGAAAAGTTACTTCTTGTTGCAAAGAGCAGCTCCAACTACTAAAATTCTTTGATGGGTTTATTGTAATTCACCTACAGTTCAACCAGTGACAACAGTGCTAATAAAACTAAAAGCATTAGTAACATGGAACAAATAAGGGAAGCACTGTAGCCAAGAATTGTTCACATAAACAACAAAGTAAGAGCATTCCCTTAAATGAATTTGCAATTCTCTTGTTCAGGAATCATTTGTCAAGCAAGGCTTTCTTCACTCAAGTTCAAGGACAAGTCTTTCATCACATGATGTCACAAGAGAACTGATGTCATGCTAGAATCCAAATGTTACCTTTTTTTTTTTTTTTTTTTTAAATGGCAGCAACAGGCAAGGATTGAGTAATATGCCATCTTCTATTGAGAGACAAAAGCATGATATCAGATCTCATTTTTTGGTTGAGATCAGGACACAGGTCTAATCAATTCACCACTGTATAAATTACATCACTGATATTAAATGATTGGGAGAAACAATATGATGAGATATTTTTATCTCTTTAGGCCTGCACCATTGCAAGACCCTTTTTCCTCCTCTGGATGCCAAAGATTGAAACAAGACTAGTGGGACATTGTGAGGATCTGAAACATATTTTAAGCTCTTTTGAAATAGAATCCCAACGCAGCATATACATAACTGCTGCTGCATAGCAGGTCAGAGGACACAAAGAGAACAGAATCTCCTTTTTGTATTCTGATACCAAGTAGAGACTGTTTCAGTCAGCAGTAGTAGTAATGTAATTATTAGTAATACTGATCTTAAATCCTAAAGGATGGTCCATGAAAATGCTCTTATATAAATAAGAACTTGATAAAATGAGGAACAGAATATTTAAATCTACATTTTGACTTATGTCATTTTCACAGAAATTGTTACTGCCACCTTGTACAATGGTGTATGTGCAAACAATAAAAAAAAAATATTATGTACTTGCAACCATGCACTACCAATTCATAAAAATGTTTTGTTCTCACTCAAATACATGGAGAAATTCACAAAACAAGAATGTTAGGTTAAATACCAGGTTGTTCAGTACTTGCCATAGTATTGTATATGTATGTACGTACTTATAGGATATTGTATTAATTGTATACCTAAATAGGCAAGTGGAAATGAACTTTTAGAATGTTACGAAGGAAGAAGGGATTCACATTAGAATAGACACGTAAATGAAGAAAGAATTAGTATAACAAGAGAATTTCTAACTTCATGCTAGGGAAGGAGAGAATGACTTCTGCTGTGATTTGAATTTTTGGCTTTTTGTGTGCGCTATTGACAATTCTTCAATTAAGATGGTATCCTCTTTCCTATTTATTTTATCCTTTAATTAAAGTACGTACACTCTTGCCTTAGATCTGAGTTGCTGAGAAAACAAAGAATTCCCCCACATACGCGTACCTTTTTTTCTGGGAGAAAACATAGGAGACAGAAAACCAAAGAGGGAAGGAAAAAAGAGAAGATTTTACAGGACTTCTGTTTGTTTTTTTTTCCTTATTAGTTCTTAAACCTAAATCACTGGTTCTGCATTCATTTAGGTTTCAGGCAAAAATATTAATTACATATAGCAATTTAAATAGCAATTACATATATATTCATTGTGTCTGTTTTCTGTCTGCAGTGAAAAGCACAAAGGAAAATAATGGCATCCACACAATAAATGTAGATGTGAAACATGCCAGTGTGCCATCTACTGCTACACAAGCACTACAAGACGCTTGCTCCCACACCTGATAGCCTATTACCTCTGAATCCTAGGAGTTATGTTAGGTATTATACCCACTTGGAAATGTGAATTTCCTGACTTTTATTGTTTTGTCCTTACAACCTTAACATTCCTCTGATGCAGTTTCTTGATAGAAATAATTCTCTTCAGCTTAAGGTCTGTCTTTAAATAAAATAACTTTGCAAGTATTCTTTTTCCAATTACATTACGTATCTGAAACTAAGCCATAAACTGATTTTTTTTTTACCAATTGACCAGGTTCTGAAAGGCATTTTATTATTCTAAATTGACCATGAAGCTTAGTGATCTCTTCCTTTCCCATTTCTACTGAGGGAAAAAAATAGCAGAATGAGTTTTGATGGCTAGGAATATAGGTCTATAGCACAGTGCTTTAACCCAAAAAATAGCCAAGGCAATCTCATTTGAAAGATTTTCTCAATAATGTGCATTTGCAGGAGACTGAAACCAAAGATCCTCCCTCTCTGTGGCTATAAGGCTTACTTGATACCCAGAACTAGACATTTAAAACATCTGTAGCTTGCTTGGGAAGAATAAGCTTCATTTAATTTGCTATGTAAATTATCACAGAACAATTTGAACTGAAAATAAATACAGTGTAGATTGCTAAATGAACATCAAATAATAAATATTTTATAATGTACTTAGTTTGATAAAAATTAAATATCAAGAGAACTGTGTTTGTGTGAAAGAAAAAAATTTCTACACACTAAATAAATTTATTATTATACAAGCACATTCTGTACTTGAAAGTTTTCCATTTGTTTTAACTACCCAGTTATGCATAACCTACACCGATCTTAAAACTGTTAATTATTATCCCTGAGCTTTTCAACTCATTAAGCCTGCTTATATTTATTACCTCGGCCAATGTCTTAGTCACAAAACGGTTCTCAAACAGGTATGGTTCCCTCTCTCCTTGCGTGTGCATTTCTCAAGTTATAATGAAGGTAAGAAGGTAGTTGTTTTAATTAAGAGTGTTGACCCTTTGCTTTGATTTATGGAGCCTGTTTTAATTGCCTTCTACCATCTAGACAGAATTACTAAATATGGAGTTTGAGCCAAAGAAGTGATTTTCTAGCCCATTTGCTCTGACTAACCAGAAGATGGAGCCAAGCATCCACGAACAACCTAATCTGTCGCTACCTGGCCAATTCCCGCTCTGCCAGTGGATGGAGGCATGCCAGCAGTACCTTGTATTCTTGAACCATCCCGTTCTGGTTGTCCTCGGGGGGCGGCTGCCAGGTGACCACGATTGCCGTCCCGTTCCCATCGTTCTTAGTTACTGAAACACTCTGAGGTGGAGCACTAGGAGCTGTTTGTTTGGAAAGAAGGACCGAATGGTTAAGTTCGCCAAACGCAGAAGCGAGCTTTTTTAAGAGGAAGACAGTTTCTGGGCTACACAAATGCATTCTTTTATGCCCCACCCTTCACTGAGGGCAGTTCTGGCCAACGAGACAAAACGATACAGAGGAAAGTGTGTGAACCTGCAACCAACCAGGCTCCTGAGTTCTGCTGCAGTCTCGCGGGGCAGGACAGGAAAAGTCACACTCATCACCAGACTCTCCAAACGCAGATAACCATTACCTGAATGCCACAGTCCCGAACACTGAGTTCCTCATTGGTCTCAAATCATCTCACCCAGGATCAACAGTTTCGAAAGATAAAGTGTATAAATTGACCCCAACAGAATACTAAATCTCAGTTCCTCTCTTGTGTAAATAATAGAGTAATACAAAACTTACTAAAATCAGGACAGAATGTGTTCATATTAACACATTTGTAATAATAATTTATGTTTTGCATTTTAAATAGTCTTTCCAAAAACTGGATGCTTAGCTGATGCTTAGGATGAATGCAGTTAAGCACATCTCTTGAACCACTCGCAGCAATAAACCAGAGCTACGCAGCATTTGTACTAAGGAGGGAAGAGAGAAGGGCCCAACAGAGTGCCCAACGGAGGCACGGAAATCCCTATTCAGAGGCACTGGCTATCTTGCATACACATTATGCCTGAGCAGCAATAAAAGGAAGAGCTTCATGAACCTTCTCTTTTTAGCACATGTATGAGATGGAAATATATAATTTAGTCCACTATATCTGTTGCCCTCATTCATCTTTTCATTTTGTCTTACTGATTGATCCAGATATAAAAGCCTTCTAAAAATGTGGTTTCCATTCCCTCAGCTATAGCGCTTTGATGATTTCTGTGGTGTCTGCTATCTACTCAAGATAGTGATTAGCAAGTGCTTGAATCTGACAGAAGTCACTTGTGACCAGACCGTGAACTCAGCAGGGAGGAGTGCACAGTGCAGTGAAGATAAAAAGCACATTTCCCATTGTGTGTTGGAGGGGATTTTTGCACATCCCTCTCTCTCTGCCTCTTGTGCATGGCTCTGAATATTTACTTCTGTGTCACCAAACATTTCACATAATGATCAGTCCAACACAGACTCCTCTGCTGTCTCAAACAGCACACACTTCAAACAAAATCAAATAACGAACATATCAGAGGAAAGCAGACCAGACTACTACTTCAAAAAGAAAAGATGAAGACAGTCTGGCTCCTACTTGCCTTCTTCCAGGGTCTTTGCAAATTTCACTTCGCTATCTGCTCCCTGAAACTCATTAAAAAAAGGGCGGGCCTTGATTTCATAGTTTACACCTTTCTTCAGCTCAGGAATGATAACGCTGTTTTTGGTTGGAGTCCTCACTTCAAAGATCAACCACTCTGACTCTCCATAGGATGCTGGTGTAGGCCGGTACAGAATTTTATATCCTTGAATATACTGGGATTGCTGGTCCACCTGGCAAGACAGCAGAACACACAAGACACCCTTTAACAAATACGAACCAGGAATGATGTCTGTGACACTACGCATGGTCCTTGGACTACCCGTTCATTTTATTCAAAGTAAACAACACTGCCGAAGCAGATAAAGGCTCCTTGCATTACAGCAAATTACAGGCCTGATTCACAAGTACATTAATCTGTTCGATGCTGGTAGAACTGCGCTGGTTTCCATGGATTTATGAAGGCATTAAAGGGGGATAATGGAGTTGTGTAATATGCCCCAGCTCCGTGAAATGAACAGCCTTTGCATCCGCAGAGCGATGGAGCCCAGCACGGGCCAGACTTCTGCCCACCCGAATCTGCCCAGCAGGCCAGGGGGCAAACGGGGAAAGGGGGGCTGGCGAGGGCAGGGGATCTACAGCTCCAAAACTCAGGGTGATGAATACAGAGATCAAAGAGAGAGCCTGCCAACTCTCCGGAGGTGTGGAAGCCTCCCAAAAACCCATGAAATGAGCACCGCTTCCTGCCTGCTTCCTTCTGGAGAAAGTGAATGGAAAGGGCAGCCAGCTGGCACTATCTCCATGGCGGTGATTAGGCTGGGCTCTGTCAGAAGGCAGATTTGTCCAACCGCTTCCTCCGTCTCCACCCAGTCAGCAGCAGGCTCCTCTGCTGGAGGGCAAGGGCGGTTTTGAGAGGGCTCTGAAGAGGCTCATAAAACTCAGTATGGTAACATAGATGAGACTTGGAAAAGCCGATCAAAATGATACTCGGTGGTCCTGACTGCTGTTTAGACAGAGGTCATTTTGTATCACACGTGAGGAGAAAGAGATCTTAATGTAAACCAGGGCAGGACTCTATGTGTTTGGCTACAGCCGAAACAGAAAGCTATCTTGTAGAAGTGATCTCTCGCAGAGCATTCGCTATCTTTTAACTACCGGTTTCAATTTCTGATGAATAAGAAAGTCCAATAACAACAACAAAAACATTTTTTGAAGTGCATCAGATTTTCCCTATTCTCAAATATGTCATACCGTGATATAAAAAAACCTGTTTGCTTGCAACTTTACTCCAAAAAGCAACAAATTTCATTTTTAATAATCACATAAGGAATGCGTGTGCTAGCTGAAACTGAGGTAATGCTTATTTTTGAAATTGCAGAGGAGCCACAGGCCACCCAAGAGACTGACAAAAACTGCCTGTCTGGAAAAGGTTGTTCCGTAAGTAAAGGTCAAATAAAATCGTGCTAGGAACCTCAAAGATGTTTTAATGTTACTGGTTAAAACAGGAGACTGCCTGCTGCAGGTGGCTGTACTGTAGGTGACAGTGTAATTACCGTGCAACACAGCAGATATATGTGTACTCTTGCAGCACTGAGCAGACCCTGGTCATGGACCAGGACTCCATTGGGCTATGGCTCTTCTGGAAAGTCAAAATGCCTCTTGTTCCTGGTCAAAATGTTTTGCCATGGCATGGCAAGGACTACACCCTGTGCCCTCCTACACTGTCTCTGCCAATATATTGACATGTTCAGATGGAAGTCCTAAAGAGACCACAAAGCTCACTCCCTCTGGATTTATTCCTGCAGCTGGTATAATTACCCGCCATTTTTTCTTCATTCTGCATTCTGTTTTAAAACCGCTCTTCTTTGAATTACATTTTCTTACCTCATTGCTTGGTACTTGCAGTTTCCTGTGTTGTTCTTTCTCTTCATTTCTACCTTGATTGCCACGTGTCCCACAGTAAGCCCTTTCTAATCCTTTCTCTCACTGAGGCCTCAGCCTTGTAAACCTACTTGCATCTTTTTCATATATGTTCCCATTCCCCTTGCTTCAGGACTCCTACAGTATTGTTTCCTCACTCTTTCATTTCCTCTGCTATATCCTCCACGCGACCAACTTCCTGCTTCCTCCCGCCAGCACATCACCGCAACATATGAAAACCATTTTCCCTTTTCGTCTCTTCTCCCTGTACTGTGCGTACTCATAGCACTGTGGGAAAGGATAGGTTCATATGAGGCTATATGGGTTTGGGTGTGTTTCTCAGTATGTTCGTAGGATGGACATAACACTTGCAAACAGAATTATGCAGTATTTCTCCCCACTGGTGACTGACAGACAAGGAAGTCCCCATGTTACCTCATTAGGGGACTGATACACTTCTTGCTGAAAGCAGTGCAAAAGCTTCAAATGATATGACTATGACAAATGATAAGAAGGCTTTGATCAGTCTTCCAGAGGAAGACTCTCAAACTCTCACCATATCGTAAACAGCACTCCCTATGGAGACATAAAATGGTGAAAATGGGTCAAAATTTAATGAAGCAGGAAAGCAAAGCCCAAGTAGGACTCATTCCAGAGAAAAACATTTGCAAGCATACAAACCACACAGCTTCTGAAAGTGTGACTCCACTGCAGTCAAACAGTACAATTCAGCAGTATATATAACCACCTCCATGATACAGATTTATACTTACAGTCCAATGAACTTCGATTGAGGAGGAAGAAAGGATAGTAGGGTTGTGCAGATGTAGTACCACATCACCTAGTTCTCTCTGGACCTGCTTGTGATCCACACCTTGACTTGTTGGTGGAACATCTGTAATAATTTAAGATTCCATTCTCACAAGTATATATGATTGTTAAAATAAGTATATGTAAATACAAATTAATACAACATAAAGTATATGATGCTATCACCAATAAAGTTTACCCTAAGCACTTCCCAATTATGTAAGAAAAAAATACATGAAGTATTTTCCCGAGCAAATCACCAATGCTTAGTTAGTACCAAAACAATGCACTGCACTTTCTTCAACAGAGAGAAACAGGAGGGAAATACTGCATAAAAAGAAAAAACCACACTCAGGGATGTATTTGGTAAAAGACTACAGCAGCATCTCTTTATTCTTTCCTGCTGGGAGGAGAAAATGTTCTATTACCCATTGCAAATTCCAAGAGACCAGGAAACCTAAGAACAGCAAAAGCAGAAGCTGTATCTTCAGATAAATTAATGGGCAAACTTACTGTTTTTAATTACAAAATAAATGTAACAACTGAAGAAAAGAAAAATGAGTCATGGCTGCAGCTCGTCTGATGACAAGTGACTTCAGTAAACAGGGCGCAGAGCACAGCTGAGTGCTGTCTGGCTCTTCTGACATTGGTCTATCCTATAGCTAAAAGAATTGTTTATACGCATGAAGGGACAAATTCATTGCAAAAATACGCAATGGCGCAATGGAAACACGTATTTTCTGCATGCAGAGCCCTTGAAAAGCATATTTAACTGAAATGGAATGACTGTCAGACGTATAAAATTTATAGGGCAATCACTAAAAGGGTGTCTAAAATATACATGTACTATGGACAGCAGAGTAATGCAGTTTCTGTATTGATTCCATATACCTCTCTCTGATCATTTTAAACAAATACCGTGCTGACTATGGCTAAAAATCACAGACTGGAAAATTCATGAAATGTACTTGTAGTGATTTCTTTCCTTTTTTTTTTTTTTTTTTTAATTAATCTAATTCCAGATACAGAGTAATGCATTATATAAACTTTGTTCCAGCCTACTACTTTGCTGCCTGACCTCCTCCAGTGACAAAGCAAGATCAGGAAATCTTCAGGGGTTTTGTTCTCTGAAGACCTTGGAAATTCCACACCTCTCTGCTTACAAGAAGTGCCAAAGAAAGAGTACACAGAAATTGTGCATATATTGATGTACAACTACAGCTACTGTAATAAGTCACTGTAGGTGCGTAGACTATCTTGAAAGCTGAGGTTTGGATAGTGCAGTTGATGGTGATATAGAAGACGATTATCAAATGCGAGTGCAACAGTTGTAAAGCATGCTTTTTCGCATGGTGGACATGTTCTCAGTTTACCAGCTTTTGGTCTTCTACAAATAATAAAAAAACATTGTAAGACTGCATTAGGACAAGGCACGAGGACAAGTTTCTTTCCTGAAATACACTTCCCATTTGGGAATACAAAGTCTGTGTCACTTTGAACTTTTATCATACAGTTTCCTCAACATATTTACAAGAAGATGGAATCTCTTCGAAGTTAAAGAAGCAAACTGAGGTTAGCATGCAGTCAGTGGGTCACAAATCTGGATTCTTAGCAAGGAACACTGATAACAACAAGACAACAAAACCAAAAAACCCTCTACTGAGTCACTGCTGTATCTACATGCAGTATGTTCCTCCAAACAGTCCATTTATCAGAGTATTTCCCTCCCCACCGAGTTTCAAAGCATTACAGATAGACACTTCTGTTTGGAGAGTTGCCTAAACACCACCCTGCTTAGAATGTAACAGGAAAGTCAGTGGAATAATTGGTTCTGTCTTTGCTGGTCATAGAAGATGTCATCAACAATATGAATCTAACTATCAATAGGCTCATCCATTTGCACATCCGTGCTATACAACAATACATGTGCTTTCCTGTTTTGGCTCCAAGCTTCCAAGACAGGGACTGTCAGTAAGAATGCCTAAGCATGTTGTTGTTAAAGTTGGTAAAGTGTAAAGATGAAGGTAGGTTAGGTTCCTGGTCTGGATATGCATTTAGGACAAGACTATACCACCCTCTAGACAAAGTGAACTGGGAAATTTTTGAACTTACTTAGGGAGACCACAACTTACACAAAACTGAAACGGTATTGGAAGAAGACTGGAACTGCTTTAAAGAACTTGACAGTTGATTACATTTCTTACTATTGATGAAAATTTTATGTATTGGTTGTTATTTTCACTCAGGCTTTGTGAGGTTCTCAGGTCTTCAGCTCTACTAGATGCCCAGAGGACTGCAAAGCTTTTCTGTGCCATTATAAAACATTCAGTTCTGTTGAGTGAACAGAACACTGCCTCATTCGCTTTCTATCAGAGTTAGGTCAGCAATCAGTTCATTTGGGACATTCAGACCCAATATCTCATCTCCAGGAATGAAACTACACTGCATGAAAAATGGACTTGTGCAGAACACTGCAGCCTGCCCACATAGTAACACATGTTGCCCTATTCCCAGGAATACAGAAACCACTAAAAGGTCACAAAATCTCTCCTTGGTAACAGACACAGGAACCCATGCAATCCTTATTTTCCATGTGGCTGTGACTCTGCTGTCTATGTACAGCCACTGAAATTGTCACCGAGCAGGAGAAATGCATAAGAAAGGACAGCAATATGAAATTGTTCACTCCCCAGGGGAGATGAGAAAGACTTGCTTTCAGATCAACTTCAGAAAAAATGAAAAGTTACCGAAGGAAAATACTTTGTTCCCTTTAAGGAACTTCCTTTCAAAACCAAACGTACTTACACAAACAAAGAAACAAACATTCAACACAAGCACTCTTAATAAGCCAATGGGTCAATTTCTCCACTAAGTATGAAAAGCAGAAAAAAATAAAGATGATCTCTATCACTTTTACTTTGAAAAAGAATATGTCCAGTTTTTCCCTTCTTAAGAATCTAAGTATTTCTATTGGAAAAATGCAGGCTGCAAAGCTGCAATGCATTATTCTCTGTACAACATCATAAATGTCATTTACTTTCTACAGTGAACACAAAGTTGTTTTAATTTTTACACAGCCAGATTCAGTCCATAGCTGGACTTCAGTCATAGCTGAACTCAGCAGCTGACTTGTCATCCACTACTACCCAGCCTTTTCTTCCACTTGGCTATCTGTAAGCATTGTCCCTCTTCCCTACTATTTTACTTAAAATATTGAAATACTTTTAATGTATTGCCAAAACCTCTTCTTTAGTGGCTCACGATGCCAAATTCCTTCAAATTTTAAACTTTTCTCTTTCCTAATGCAGCAGAACCCAACTTAGATTATGTGCTGTTTCTCTCTCTGCCTCAGTCTTAAGCCTCATTTGATTCACTGGACATAATAACATTTCCATGAATTTGAGGATTTGCGTTGATAACAAAAAAATCTGAGATTACTTCTATTGCTAACAAGAGCTATTCTGCAAGATGTAACTATCTTTGGATAAGAGATACTAGGGTTCCTTTAGGCAATGCAATCTGCTGTCTAAGCAGCTTTCAGAGTCTATGTTACAGAGAAATGCAAGTTTAAACACTGCATTTTACTATCTAATATATATTATAGCCAGGATAGGCAGACAGTTGAAAGCTATCGAAATTCTTGCATCTCGTATTGCTCAGTCAACTTGTGACAGCCACTGTGGACACCTAAAATGTTCAGTATCAAAAACTTACCTTGAGTTTTCACTGGATCAGATATTTGGCTTGGGTCACTTAGTCCATATGCATTAGCAGCCCTCACAAGGAATAGATAAATTGCATTAGGTTTTAGCCCTTTAACTGCAAAACTCTCTGTTTTCACATTTTCAGCTACAGTTTGCCAGCTGCTACCAGATGCATGGCTAAGGATAAAACACACACGAGCAGGTTAGCATGTGCTTCTTTAACAACATATTATATATAAGCATAAGTACAGCAAGATCACATGAGACTCATATACCTGAAGGCCTCGATGATGTAAGAGGTTGGTGTTGCCCCTGAATTCAAATTCGGTTGCCATGACAATGTTACTGTATTTCTGCTGACATCTGTAACCTCGGGTTTTGATGGAGCACTAGGAATCAAGTTTGGGTCAGTGGGTCTTGGTGGCTGCACTGGGACTCCAAACTCTAACAAAGGAGAGAGAAATGCTGACTATAGACAGGAAGCAGCTGTAAGTTAAATGCTGTTCACATCCGCATTGGCAATTTATGACAGTCAGATAACTTCCGCATTTCAATTTCTGGTTTTCCTTTATGTATTTTCTCCATGCAGAGAAACCCTAATTGATTTACCTTGGACCTCTATGTATGCACTCCATGTAGCTTCGCCACTTGGGGTTGAAGCAACGCAGGTGTACCGGCCAGTGTCGCCCAGCTGAGTGGGAAAAGAGAAGAATAAATATTTGAAACAATCAGGCACTCAGTGGGCTAGAAAAGTAATTACAGCTCTCTATGTTCCCCCGTGAATACGGATAAATGTATTAGGCTGCAAAAACTTCGAACCAGAAACTTCTCCATTAGAAGTTATGATTTCGTGTGCTGCAAAATGAAAATGGATACTTATTTCTGAGCCTTCGTTAAAGAATTGGAAAAGCTGCAGATTCTAATTTAAATGTTACCTATTCTGTAATGAACAAACCGAAGGCCAATTCTTGCAGCATTTATTCTTTACTCTGCAGAGGTCCTAACAAATAAATTGAGAAGGAACTCAGATGACAAGACCCCATGCAACTGTCAACCTTCTGCCTAAATAATGCCTGGGGATTTGTCCGGACTGCAGCACTGGAGAGCATGTCATCCTTAAAACAAAGCTTAAATATTGCACAGGGCCTTGTACATAAGGGGTTCCCTGTGTTAGTATAAATTTCACTCTACAGCAGACCCAAAAAGGAATCTCCATATGCTATTCTAATCCAGTTCTGAACGTTGGATTATTTGTCCATATGTGACTTAATCACATTTCAAAGGAGTGGGGTTTTTTTCCCCCCAAAAGAAATGCTATCCTCTTAAGCTCCCAGCCTCAGCGGATGAGCTTAATGGAACTGCTCAAAAATCAGGGGTTCAAACTCCAAGCCAATGTAACTTGTAAATGGTAACAGGGCAACTCTAGGGAACACAGTAAAGTGATGCATTCAGCCTAATTTTAAAAAAATTACTACATTTCAAACCACAGAAAAGATAGCAGAGAATAGCCAATATGCTAAAACTTAACATTTTAAAACATTTTACACCGTGTGAGGCATGACCAGCAATACTGACCAGGTACTTGCTATAATTCCCTAAGGAAGCCAGGTATTTGATAGGTGGTTAACCATTTTAAGCTATGTTTACACGCTCGAGTGAATATGTTTAAGAACTGTTTTGAAAGAGCTGTGTACATGGTCTATTACTGCAGTATGCTAAACAAAGGTTTTCTTTATAAACATTTGAAATAATTAGATCATTTTAATCTGTTAGTGATAAAGTCCAACTAATTTAAGGATTCATCTTACTGAAATACAAGTTTTGCTTTCCCCTTCATGTTTTAAGCACCAGATAATTCCCTTAATTAATAACTCCTAAAAGCATATTTCCTTATAAAATCTGAAATAATATGCCCTAGGCAGAATAAACCAAGGTGTTACGTAAAAAGAATGAACCACCTGAAAGCATGAAGTATCAAATACTTTAATACATTTATTTAACATTTCATTAATTGTAAATGTAGGATTTACTACATCGAAAGTGCCCAGAGGTGAAGAAACAAAGTGAAAAAACAACAAGAAAACCCATTTGCCAGTTCAAGCTACCTTGGCATATCGGATCTGTAATGCTCCTGTCTCCAACTGCTTGATGCGAGAGTCCTGGGTAGAAATGAGGATCCCATCTTTTTTCCAGAGGATCGTGGGCATTAAAGTGCCTGTGGCCACACAGTTCAGTACTAAAGTACCATCTACAGCTACGGTCTGATTCACAGGACCCTGTCGAATGACAGGGGGAGGCCGATCTGCAATCACTGCCAGAAGAAACAACAGGAAAGAGATTTCTGCAACTGGAAGCAATTTTCTAATCATATAAGCAACAGCACTTGCTTGAGGCTTTGAAACAAACTAAAGATAATTAAACAAGTAATTAAAGTTGGAGGCATGCATTATTCAGGGCAGGGTGCATTATAATGATGCAGAATTTTAAAATGATACACAACACAGCATTTTCAGAAAGTAAAGAAGCATTATATATCACATGGTGGTATCTGCTAGGCATTCTCTAATTCCAGTGTCTTTATAAAGTGATGATGGAATGAGAAAGGACTGTCAAGGCATGGATTTCACCTTGTTCATCTTCTACCACGTAGCAGGCCTGTATAACAGGATTCATACTTTCAGCACTCAAAAGACACAGAAAGAGGAGGTACGCAGGCAGGGGATAAACTGGCAGATATGTACTTCTTAAAAAAAAAAAATTATTGTGTACCATGAACTCATCACGCTACTGTTTCCTAATTGGGAGATGCCTAGCAGTACGGTAAAGTAAACACAAAGCTAATGAACAGGACCACATTAAAATCTTTCAACTAAGAAATATTTTTCCAGTAGTTTCTGACTTTTAGTTCTATGATGACTTAATCTGTCAATATGACTTCAAAGTGACAAAGAGAATCCCACAGTGTGTTTGCATCAATTTTAATGTATCTTTCACATAATGAAAATTAAATGTTATTGATGGGTTATTTAATAACCGCGCAGAAAGGTATAAAGCAGTCTCCCAGAAAAAAAAGAATTATTGTCTACAAGAGTTTATTTTTCCATTTTCCAATGGATAATAAAAAAAAGAAGTAAAAGCTATCTTACTGTGTTTCAGTGACCTCCTCTACCTGTAACGTCCAACATGACATGGACTGATGATCTGAAAATAGCCACAACTTTAAATGACATAAATCTGCTCAGCAGTGTCATGGGAGCTCACGTAACTTAAAAACTGGTTTGGCAGCTGAAATATAAACCTGAAGTTCTGGTAATCTGTGAACATCAGATATTTCTAAATTACTTTTCATAACAACAGACAGGGTGTTAGTACTGCTTTTTTTGGCTAAATTCCAACTCCCGTAATTTCATTTGCATGTTCAAATGACACTTTTGTGTTTTCAACTGCAGAATTTATCCTCTGCTTCTTGTCCGAACCTGTTGCAATGCACTGCGAGGCCATTAGTATCTTTCTCTGCAGAGGCAGTCAAAATAAGCTCACTTACAGTCTGCATTTGACTTTGACAAGTTTGTAAAGAACTCTGCAGTTGTCAATGGTAAAAGGCTGACCTATCTGTGCTCTACAGGACAAACCTAATGCCACTGAAATCCATGGCTAATTTGTGTGCCACTGAAGTTGCTGGCAACTCCTATTACCTTTAGGAATACCAGTGTATCATTCTGCATATCCTGCCTTTACTTTTATAGAAGTACCAAAAAAACAGTGTCCCAAGACATTATGCAAAACAACTGCCCGCCAGATCAATCCAGAGCATATAGTCATAGTAAAGGAGATATATTTAAATTGCTTGGATTTCTTCCAAATTCAGATGGCATAGGTCGTAACAGAAAACCTCTTAATTTTCTTAATTTTCTTTTAGAAATTTATTTCTTACCTTGCCATGGCCTTTTCCCTAGTGAAAAATTGATAAATGTGGATTAAGAAATGTGATTTACCACTTGTGAGAAACCAGAAAGGATGCAGTCCTATTCCTCCAAACAATCTCAATCCAGTAGGGTGTAAATAAACAATTTTATTTTCCAGGTTCACTGCATGTTTCTAGGGCTGCATTATTTCCATGTTTTCTATAGGGCAAAGGCCGAGTTTATGGAAACTCTTCTCAGACAACAGCTTCCCTCCCCTCAGAGTCTCTCCACAGACTGCACTTATCCTCTTTTTCCATAAGTGCTAAGATTATTATTTTTCCTGTGTACCTTTGCTATTAAATGAAGTATTTCTGCTACTATGAAGTATTTCTGGTAATTGGCAAACTGGCCTCACATCAGCATATATTACTGCTTGCAGTCATGCTCCCTGAAGCTTTTTCATCCTAAATTTTTTTCCCAACTGCTCCTAAAAAGGAATGTATAATAATATTCATTTGTATGTTATTCTGCTGACTTCCATACAGGTTGAGGTTTTTTCCTTGCTATACTGCAATATTAAAAAACAGGGAAAAAACAGGTAAATGGAGATGCTAAGCAAAAGAACACACAATAATAGCAATAAAGACGTAGGCAGCAAGCAATCTGAAAGTAAACTAAATTTAGTGGAGGAAGCTAAAAAAGAGCCAGATAAATAAACAGATCTGACAAAAATCCATAAACTGAAGCATACTTACTAAATACAAAATGAAAATAAGGTGTTACACAATATCCAAAATTTTGAACCCCTGACAGAGATGGCCAAACCAGGGTTTTTATGTTCAAAGACACATGCAATCCGCATTTATGCAAAGCAGATTTCAAAGTAGTATCATATCATCCCACTTCTGTCTTGAAATAAAAATAAAAAACTTGGAAATGATAAAATAAAGGTATCATTACCATCAGTAACTTCCAAGTAGGCTTTTGTTATGATACTTCCTGCAACATTTAAAGTCTGGCAGATATAGTACCCAACATCAGATCTCTGGACATTGGTGATAGTGAGGTCTCCTGTCTGGGAAACTGAAAATCGGCTGGATGACTGAGGGGGCTGGTATGAGAAAAGTAGATTCTACAAGATGTACAGGAAAGAAAGTGGGGAAAAAAAGGGTTAAATAAATTCAAACACCAATAATTTTAACTGTAATGTATCTAAACAAATTCATCTTTTCACATTATACATAAAACATTCTGCTCTTCATATCTTAAGCATATCTATACCACAATATATATAGCTTTTATAGGATTTTTTGTGATAAAATAGGTACAGATATGCACATGTAATTGTGTTAGTCTTTTAGGATTGCTATAATACCCTCTGTGGTCAATGCTGGGCTTTACACAAAGTTTAACAGCTACTAGCAAAGATGTGATATGTACAGATACCATAATGGTGCAAGCAACTGTGGTGAACCTAAGTAATTTGCTTTAACATCCTTTTTTAGAACTTACTCCAGGGCATTCTATTTATTTCATTTAAATGCAGATGTTGGTTTACTTATTTGTATTTTAACTTTCGCCTTCCTAAGAATGGTGCAATTTTTTTAAAAAGAGATACTGTTTAGGTCTCTCTAATCATAGTGTTTATGTTCTATAATGAGTCTTATAATATAGAATTAAATCTTATGCCAGGTTCTACTTATAGTGTTTTGGTATGAAGTACACAGTATTTACCAACTGTGTTCAAAAATCAGAACTGCAATCAAAATAATACAAGTCCTTTACACTAAATACTGATTCAGAATTTCTACCTCTGGCCGAACAATTTGTGAATGAGAATACTTTAAGGTCACGGAGGCTATTTTTATCTCTCTCTCTTGCCTAACTACATTTTGCATTTCCAAAAATCATCCAAAGGAATGAGACACAACATCCTCTACTTCAGCATCAGCAAACCCTATTCATTGACCTCCCCCTGCACTTCCCTCAATCATCACGAGCGGCCACCACTCAGCAGAGTCAAAAATGAACAAGAAAATTTATGTAGTACACAACACTTGGCAAAAAAAAAAAAATCAGGTCATACAAAAATACAAACATAATATACCAGTATATCACTGAAGATTATCATCTAAATTTGGCTAGCAGTCTAGTTGTACTTAGGTATTTACACAGAATTGTTGCAAATGGAGTAAAGAAGCCAATCTCTAAGCGTTTTCAATTTCTCTGGCCTATTGTTTTGTAACACAAAGAACCCTGTCATATGCTACTGCACCATTCATTCCTTCATTCACAGGAAAACCAGAATCCCATATTCCTTCTTTCCTTCCAATAAAGAATACTTTGTGTCACACCCTTCCTTCAACAGATGACTGAAAGAAAACTGTGATTCTCTTGCTGTACTATATTGTGTTTCACCCACGGGCTTTCAAGATCCTTTACAAAGCAGCTGAAAATATTTTTCCCTCCCATTCAAATAAGCAAGCTGGGAGAAAAAGGGACCTATTCAGGTATGACCTGTCAGCCAACTGACTGAGTGGGAAAGTAGATCTCCTTAGCCCAAAAGTACAGTCCTACCCATGCAGTGCTGCAGATCAATACAGCAAATGGTTTAGTTTGCCAGACACACACGAACACATGGCAAACTAATAGCTGCACCATAAACCTAGAGTCAGACTTTTTGAAAATTTGGAAGTGTTTGAGAGTGCAAACAAACTTCAGCATTAGTCATCTCTTCCTCTCTTAAAAGTTCTCCTTGTCAGGTGAAAAAGATTTTCACAGTAGTGAAATATGGAATGTTTCTAGTTGTTTCATAGATTTATTTTTACATTCATGGAGAAAACTAGAGATTAAGCAAAACATAGATATCCTTTCTAGTAAGGCTGACATCACCTACCAGGCTTGTGACTTAGAAGTCGAGAATTATCCAGCATCTACAAGCTCTAGACCTATTTTCCACATCTTTAAAACAATAATTAAAGTATTTTTCTCTCATGTGACATCATCTCTTCAAGAAACTGCCAGGAAGAAGGGAGCAAAAGGCTGTTTTACCTGACTTCCCTCTCTCCGCCAAAAGATGGCTGGCTGAGGGTTTCCAGTTGCTTCACACTGGAAAGTCACCGTTCTCCCCAGTGCAGCTACCTGATCTCGAGGCTTTACAACAAACTGTGGAGGCTCTGAAAGGAAAATACCGGGGAAAAAAAAAAAATCACACTACTATCAGAAGACCAAAGTTAGCCTATTTGAAAGCACAATTTGCCTACTGACATTAAATGGTGTAAAACAGAAAAGTTAAGTTTCTTTAATAAGGAGAGGTAGCACAAAGACACATCAGTCTCTAATAGCCACAGCTGCAGCATCACTCAGATCATTTCTGTTGCTGGACACCCCAATTAAAAATCTGACTGTGCATCACGTACTTTTATTACTGACCACTTATACAAGGAAGGAAGTCCCACCGACTTAATGAGACATCTTGCAGAGCAACGGCCACCAATACGAACAAATTTGTTACAATTTGATTTTTAAAGGAGGAGTATGACTGCAAGTCAGAATGGAGAAACCTTTGAGGAACAGGCCCACAGGCCACACTTTGTCAAGGGCTGCAATAAACACTGTTGAGTAACTATGAATTCAGGCTTACATGCACAAAAGTCATCAACTTTGATTTAGGAAAACTGAGGAGAGAAAAAGCCCTTAATTGCTTATATAAGAGACTTTTGATGTAGTCGGGGGTCTCAAAAAAATTTAAAGTCAAAAGTCCCAGAAATACTATTGAACAAATTATAACCATTTAAAATCTTTAGTCCAATTACTGAAGAGGAATGGATTTAAAGGAACAGCAGAACTAAATGTCTTCCTCATTTACATAGGCAAGGGCATGTTCAAACAAAATATATATGCAAATGAAGGCAAATTTGAAACATCTGCTCAGCCTAACATTATAAATACTGCCAGCATTGTCCAAACTGTTTGATTTATTCAGACTTCAACAACCCCTTCATCCAGAAGTAAACAGAATGTCAAAAAATCATGTCAGTCACATTAAAAAAAATCAGCATAGACGACAGCATTAGATATCTTGATGGAGCTAGCACAGGAAAAAAATCTAGCTTGTTTTATAGGCTGTTAACTCTTACTTCTTGAAAAATGTGCATTAAATGAAAGTCCATTTACTTATACATTTCCAATTCCTTTTGATCATCTGCCCAAAACTAATTATGCTCTTCCTCTTCTTTGGGTTGAGAATAAAGGGGATGTTTTTAATCTGACTGTAATAACTCAAATGTTTTTGGTGGGGTTTTTTTATTTCCTTTCAAACATTTCTGTATTTACAAGATTTTCCTTTAAAAACAGTGTGAATCATATAATTTAAAGATATCACTCAATATGTTTTATAAATGTCAAGTAATTGTGGCTTTATCTAGAACGAATTAAATAACAAAGTCCTTTCTAAAAAGTGTTCCTGTGGGCCAATACTTTCAGTGATCCGTTCCTCATGCCTTGTGTCTCTGCTCCCTATTGAGTTCCTACTAGAATTTACTCTTCCTACGACCCTCCTGCTTTGGGAGGAATTTTTAAAGCACAAGATATCATTACTTACATTTGGATGCAAATGCTACCTTTCCTAGAACTTCCTTAGATAAGAAACTACCCAAAGTGAACGTAAGACTGACCTCCAGTAATTAGCAGACTTAAAACATTTAGCTCTGAAATATTCAATCAATTCCTTGGAAGAAGATGTGGGAAGACTCTGACATGACAGCATGTTTAATTTAGAATGGAAGGTGAAACTGCTGGGGGTTTGCCACAGGGTTGTAAGGTACGATGGGGAAAGTGGAGATGAGGGTGAAGCACCTTTTGTTATGCTGTTGGTTTCTAATAACAAGAATAAATTTAGCATATAGTTTAATTTAGGGCTTGCCTGGTTCTGTACTAGTCTGTGACACAATGCCACACAAAACGGAACTGAGGGTTTCTAACTCCTGTGCTAGTGCGTAGGATTTATAAGGCTTCAGATTTTGTTGAACTTGAGAATAGGTACAGCCATAAGAGATTAAAATGGTTCCAACTACTGGAGAAACAGATGAATGCTTGTGATTCTAGTACCTGAAGATGACTGTTCAGGGACTATTGAACACAAAAAATGAAGGGAAATTCAGTCTTTCAGGTAACCATCGTAGAATCTATAAATTGTAAATAGGTATATGTTTCTCCAGATATTATTCTAAATATAAATTTTGTATGTATATTATTGTAAATATATATGTGTATTATGCATATGTGTATTATTCTAAAACTATTGCCATTAAGGTAAATAATAAAAATCCTATTAGCTTCAATGTCAGAAGAATTAAAACAGGGTTAAGCAAAACTTTGTTATTAAAATCCATTCAATGATCACTGTACTGGAAGTATTTTCACTGTCTTTTTTTTTAACTTCAGTTTGCTTTCACACCTTGGGTCATATACGTGTGGTATGTGATGAATATACTGTAAAAGATGCTGAAATAATAATCCACTTAAGGAAAGAACAACTTCTATCCTTGAGACCTTTAAAACAAAAACATTTTTTTTTTATAGAACACTTTGAAGTTCAACTAATGCAGTCACTGAAGAAAGAAGACACTAGGATTTGACTCGTTACACCATGTAAAAACAGACAGAAAGTTAGCAACCCATTACCTTTCTCTTTGCCATTAAGTTACCCATACTTCATGCAGAATTTATTCTGTGCGATGTGTCTTGTCAATAACAAGTAAAAGGTGGGAGCTGACTGGTTGAAGGACATGGAAGGGGATGGATGGGAAGGGGAGAAGTTCCCGTCACAGTGATACGATGATTAGAAGATGGTCAATAAAATTTCAACTTACCAGACACAACTAAAAACGAAAACAAAACAAAAAAGAAAACATGGAATAAATAAAATTGAATAGAAATGAAACAAAGCAAAGAATAAAGAAAAAAAAATAAAAAGGACCCTTGGTAAGGACCCTAGAAAGCACACATATATTCTGATATATGAAAAATAGGTTTAAAATGTTGAACCACGTATTTTTTGTTTGATTTTTAAGCAGAAATCTCTATCAAATGCTGAAAGCAGGCTATAGAGGAAAATGGGTAACAGGCTGCAGTAATGGTCAGGCAACCTGGGTTCTACTCCAAGCCTTTCCATTGAACTGTTGTGTAACCTTGAGTAAAATTTTCTTCATATTATCATTATTTCTCTGCACCAAGAGCTTTCCATGGTAAAATTAATTTGAAATCGCCAGCAAGTATCAATCTGCAACATTGCTGAAATGAAACAGTGACATTTACACCCTTTCTAAATCATCCACACATCTACAAATGGAAAATACTTTTCTGAGGCTAATAGCTATTACAAAGAAAGTTTATTAAAAAATTAATAATACACTGAAGCATTTAGGCCCCACACCAATCTCTTTAGTATAAGATTGCTGTATGAAGGTCATAATGCTCACTATTGAACTGCAAATATAAACTAAACCACAATTAAAATTGATTTGAAAAGATTCTTAACCCTTTTCTTTCTCCTCATCCCAAATCTCAATTTCACTAAAATATTCAAAATCAGAGATTTATTGCAAAATATCAGATTTTTCAACAGAAATTGTCAGCAGTAAATTATCTAATAAATTATCTTTCAACCTTTCAAATTTTCATAAACTTTGAAATGGCACAGATCCTGGCAGGCTAAATTTGCTATAAAAGAAAGACATGTTAGAAAGCATTCCAACCACATATCACTAAATGAAAGAACAGTTTGAAAATAAAAATGTAAGAATCATGCACTTTGGAAATATACACAGACACTGGCAAAAAAAGTCAATCAAAAAAGGGTAGTTGGTATAAGATAATTACAGCAAAAGTCAAAAAATATATAATTTTTTTAATGCATGTTACAAATACCAAGCCCTTCAACACTTTGGTCTTACTGCTTCATGTTGAGAGTGATTCAGCAGGGCACACTTTTGTATCAAGTAGGTAAGCACCTGCAATACACCATCCTGATAAAACACATGGAGTAAACTAATAATATCCAGTCTGCCAACATTCATTAGGCATAAGGAATACTGGCTTACTGTTCAAATAAATACAGAGGACTCCAGGTGTATTATGAAGATGAAGCAGAAAGAGAATCAGATAAAATATTGGAATTTGGATCATGCTGAAGCCAAGAAGCTGTGACTGAATGTGCCAAAACCAGATCATATAGAGAATTTGGGTTTCATGTTATTGGAGACAATTTTTTAGAAAATAATCCCAAACAAAGGAAGTTGAAATTACCATTTTCCAGTGATTGGAGTTTCAATTTTAAGGAAGTATTCTGGATGTACATTAGCCTTCTTTAAGTGTGTGGATTCAGTATTTCCCAAAGAGAAAATCAGTGTGCATTATTCTGCTCAGATTATCTGAAGGTCTATGACTTGTAAGAGGAGTGGCCAAGAGATGATACACAGGAATTCCTGAGAGAAATATGCTCATCCCCAAGACTCAGCTCCCAGCTACTCTTGATCATGTGTAAGTATATTACCCAGTAACCACTCCTTTTTAAACGAAAAGCGCTCTGCTAAATTTGCAATTACAGTCTGACCTGCTCTGGAATTAGAAATGCTTCTCCATAAAACACAACTCATATTCTACGTGAAATAGCTTGATAAGAGACTTAATGGGATGCAACTCTTGCACAGAGGAAGCAACTCTAAATTATCAATTTTCCATTACTCAAGTAGTGACAAAAAGAGAAAAGTTCAGCCTTCTTGTTAGCAATGCAAATCTGCCTAAGCCCTCTACTGAAAGCTCACTTGAAAATTTATAGCAGATAGAAATCTGTCTTGGTTGCTTAATTACATTTCTACTAATTAAATTAACTTGTAAGTGCTGAATTTCCACTTTTCTTTTTACCAGACCCGTTTTGTTATTGTAGGTCAAAAATAATCCCGTCAAGTAAACATATTTTTTTGCCCACCTGTAAAAACAGAGGGGATACTGATACATGAAAATAATCCCTGTAGAAAAAGGGCATCACATTGGTTGCAAATCTGTGGCAAGAGCAAAGGGTGAAATTTCATAGAAAAATTTAAACAGTTCTGTCAGAGGGACATCACGTGGTTTAAAAGAACAACAATAATAGCAACAACTACAACGAAGACCACTTTCTTAGTTTGATTTACATCCTATTGATATCTAAGGTTACTAAAACTGAGAAGTAAGTAGTTTTTCCTCTATTATGGCACATTTCATTTGACAGCACTTCCAGTTATAAAGTAAATTAATTTTCCCTCTGTTAATCATCGCTTTTCACATGGCAATTAGGGGGAATAACCTGTTTGTAAAGACAGGAAGTTAGCATGTAAAACCACAAATACCAAAGGAATAATGTTTTTGTCTTTCAAATAATTTCTTTGACGAGTGACGTTTTTCAGGGAAGACGTATTCAGTCTCTGAACAAAAAACAAAAGAAAAGTGGTTTCCAGACTAGTGATGTGATCTTTTAATTCCTTATTCTTGCCAGCAATCCTGTCAATCTCACTGGGACTATTGGTATCATTAAATCCACTCACAGGGGTAGGAATTCGCAGTTTTAGGATTTGAACTACAGACTAGTATAGCTGCCAGGTATTAATGGAGCAACTATTGTATTTGACAGATGTAGTACTGTAGGTTCATAGGATAATCAGGTCGGAAGCAACCTCGGCGATCTCTAGTCTGACCTCCTGCTCAAGCAGGGTCAGCTGTGGGGTCAGCCCAGGTCGCACAGGGCCTGATCCAGTTGGGTCTTGAAAACTTCCAAGGACTGAGAATGCACAGCCTTCTCTGGGCAACCTGCTCCACTGCTTGGCTGTCCACCCAGTGAAGAAATTGCTCCTCATATCCAGCCTCGATCTCCCTTGTTTCAACTTAAATCCGTTCTCTCTGACCTCCCACCACGCACCACTGTGACGAGCCTGGCTCTGTCTTACCGACAGCCTCCCTGTAGGTGTTGGGGGCTGCTGTCATGTCCCCCCCCGCAGCCACCTCTCCTCCAAGCTCTGCAAGCACCATCCTCTCAGCCCTTCCTCACAGGTACATATGAGACCTAAACATACTGTGTGTAATGCCTACATCTCTCAATAACACATTTTGTAATTATTCTCACAAAGCTGAATGCAAATGTTGATCTAGTGTTTCTCTATAACTCATTGATTTTCTCATATTTAGAATTGAATGTTACAGCGTTGTGTCTATTTCTTAGTCTGATATTGGACAAGCTATAAACCTCAAGTACCCCATTCTTGAAAGCTGTGGTAGTAATTACCTGTCTCAAAGAGAGTAAAATTATAAAAATTTTCATTCATTTATACTAATAAGGTGCTTTTGAGATCCTGAGATTCAAGGTGGTACTTAATTACTAAATGGTATTTTGTTCTGCATATTAAATACTCATTAATTATTGTTCTATTACTATTTATGAATACCTTCCAGGTGCTCAGAAGATATTTTGTTATTCAGCTGACACAAGCTGAATACTTTCAATTTAAGCTCAGTGTGTTTCATTTTGGATTATTTAAATACAAATCTTCACATCTTCAAGGACTGCTTGACACCCATAGAGGCTATTACAAAGAAAGCAAGAAAGTATAATTCTACACCAGAGAAATGAAACAATCCCAATCTTCAGGCCAATAATTACATACAACAATCAAGCTCATATACAGTCTTTAGGTTCTGTATAAATCTTTAACCATATGACTAATCTAGGAAATGGCAGTCACAATGAAATTTAGATTTCCTTCAATTGATTTTGTGATACATTAATCCCAGTTCAAGTGAAAAATATCAGAGGTTGAACGTGCCTGTAGAAACAAACTGGTAGGAGATGGGATGCGAGTATGAGCCAACGTGCTGGAAGAGACAGCGGAGCTCAGGAGCAGGCATTTCTGATGCGGCCGGCCAGCTACAGACTAGACAGTGTGAGAGGAGAAACTCCAGAGCTAGCAACAGAGATAGTACGGAGATAGCTACATTATCTGTTGTGGAGCATTGCAGTTCTATGGTATGGCTGAAACTCAGCTGTTTATAATCTTGGTATGAAATGAGCGGGTGAGAAACTCACTGTTTATAACCTGTCTGAAATGAATGGGTACAGAAAATTTGGGTACTACAGTTACATGCAGACGAAATGTCAGAGTCTGAGTACGTTTAGCAAACTGGTCAAACTCTGACTGCTCACTCTTTAATAAAAATAAAGAAATTCTGAACAATTTTATTTTCCAATTCCTTCCCTAATTCCAAACAAAAACTCAGCTAAAAAGTTGCCAACCTCTTCTGTTCATGAATTTGTTTCACTGCTAAGCCTACTAAACTCTGAAATCTAATTAACTTCTTTTTACCTTCAAGTATCTGAACAAGGACCATTGAATGCCTTTCTGCAACATGACTACCAGACATTTATATTGGTGTTTTGCAAAAATGATTATTAAGGGAGATAGTTTAAGACGATGTACCATGTTTCATTTCCTACCTAGTGATTTGTAGGCTATTTATTCTTATCAAAGCAATCTGAAACACCCAATATCCTTGAGATGCACATGTCTCTCCAGTCATTTGTGGAAAGCATCACTTTCTACAGAGAAATAAACAAAGACCAAAATCCCTTGTTCTGCAAAAAAATGTAAGTGCTGCCATTCAGCTGTCTCCTGGCTTCAACCCATGAAAAATACAGGAAAATAACACCAGGTACATTACAAAAGAATTGGGGTATATCGCTTTTCATCCTCATCGGTGTCTCTACTTTCAGCTGTCACTTCTTGGAGGTCTACATACATACATGAATATTTCATATTTTCCCAGATTTTCTGCTAAAATTCACATTCATGTAAGACCAGGCTGGGACACTCTTACTCACCGTGACTGCCTTCACAGTACGTAGTCCAGAGCACAAAGTGTCATACAGTGCAGTACAAACTTCTGAGGAAAGGTCTAACAGTCTGACGCCAAGCATGCCACAGCCATACAGTTGAGGTAAAATGTTTACATGAGATTTTTGATGTTTCAAATCAAAAGTGATGACTTGTAATTCCAAACCCCCATCAAGGGTGTGATCGTGGTTTATTACATATATGATGACTGGAAAAATTCTGTTTTGGATTTTCTGCTGATGTGTCAGATAAGCACTTCTTAAGTTTACAGGAACAAGTGACTACGATAACTTCGAAGTTACCAAAGGCAAGAAGATAGAAATCTCACTGATTGGAAAAGAAACAGATTACTTGTTTTCTATAATGGTACTGTAAGTAAGAAAATGAAATTAAGAAAGCAAGCAGTTGACTGAGTATTAGGAAAAATAATTCTGATAGTAAGATCACCTTTAGAAGTAGTGGAAACCCATAACAACGTTTCAGGTTGATGCACAGAAAAGTTAATAAGGGGAAAATCTCAGTATCAACTAGCTGCTGCATTCCTCAACCTACTTCCCAACGAGTTTTTATTTCTTATTTGTATTTATTTATTTTTTCTTTACAACTGCCCCATATTCCCTCTCCTGCCCGAATAGTGAAGACTTCTCACATGCTGGGCAGTGACTTCGCAACAGGCTGGCTAGAGCCCGTGCCCCACGTGAAAGTGTCACTCTTAAGGTACCGGTGGGCCGCCAGCTGCACTTCTCACTGTGCACTCACCCGGGGGCTGCACCCCGAGCCAGCGGGCGTGAGACAGCTGCCGTCTGGAAACCCGGCAGCCACATCCCCGCGACACTCACTCTGACCATGCAGGGCGGAATACATTCTCGCATTTTCAGCACACGGCACATGCCTGGCAGGCTGGATTTAGCTTACACCTCTTCACTCGGTACCCGGAGAAAAAGGGCAGGTGCCTGTGTGTATTCAAGAGAGCTAATGTGCTCTAGGAGAACGTGGTCTGATGACGAAAAAAGGCAAGTATGGCTCTCTGGTGCTGACAATACAAATAAAGCCTTGAAAATGTAAGTGCATTTAGAGCTGGTACACACACCAGGGAGAGACACAGGTGAGGATATGGCTTTAGAACACATACCTAAACACGTACGTCACAACACACGCAGGGTGGCAGTTCAACATCATCAACTCCAGAACCAGTTTTAGAGATCAACCTAAAGTGCCATGGATACAAAACCAACGATTCTCCCTCCTGCAGCAGGCAGTAAGGTATCTGTGTCAGCTCTGTGGCGGGAGCAACAAGCAATTTGTTTCAACGGTTTGTTGGTTTCATTATCGGCATTAAAATGTCACTAAGCTTCTCTGCTCTCTTTGGTGGCTGAAACTCCACCCTCTGCTGATAAACAGCACAAGACCTGTGCATTAATCAAACCTCTTGCTTGGGTGCTATCCTGTTTTCAAGAGCTATCAAATGGCACTGACTCCTTATGGATTTCTAGCCATTTTGAGATTTGATTTAGGCTGAGAGGTGTTTCCCTCCTCAACTCTAATTGATGGGGCTGGGCAGTAAAATCTGGCTCTGTCTCAGTCGTGGAACTATATTACCTTAATGTCTGCTTCAGAGCAGACTAATGAATATTCCATTTAAAACATTTAAGAAGTCAAGATGAAAAGGGCTACACAAGTCTGTGTGTTTTTGTGTGTCTGTGTGTGGGAGGGACCTACTGCAAAAATTTGTTGGAAGAGAACAGTGTGTAAAATGTACTCACAGGAGAATTTTTGATTTGCAACTGATTTTGCTAGTAGCTACAAAATAAGAAAGTTCATAATCTCTCCTTCTGCAGAAGTCAATGTAGATTTCTATGATAAAAACAAAAAATGCGGAAATAGACTTTGTAGTGTGGCCTTAAAAGGTAGCACTTCTCAGGCTAATACACATAGTACACAGTCTAAAACATTTATAAATCCTGTAGTTGTTGCCTTGAGGTGACAAGAGAAATCTGAAATATGGGGCTTAAAAGACAGAGACAGGGAAAGAGGGATTTAAGGTCTTCCAGAAGTTCCTCTCCTAGTCTCCCCTTCACCTTCCTTGCTCTGGGTCCTCCTAAGCCATCCTATAAACCAAATACAATTTGGAAAACACACTTAGGAGAAGTCTAATTCCATCTATTTAAAAATTAGAGTAATGCAGTAAACTGTGGAGTCCTGTTTCCCAGGCTTTTCTTTTCAGAGAAGAGTTGTCTTTCCCTGTGTTTAAAAAGAACGGACGTAATTTCGGGCACTGCTGCAATATAAGTAGTCGTGGCTACAAATATTTATACCAAAACCTTTTAAGAGAGTGAAAAAAGATAGATGAATTTTAAATAAGCTGTGCAGAAGTACAAAAAAATTATGATAGCTGGATACTATTTTAAGAATTCTTAGGAGCTTCCTACTGCATTTTTTGACTTACAGTAAAAGGTAGCTGAGCTGAAAAGGAAACGGAGTGGGATTTTTTTCGCAGCTGCTTATGATAGCGGAGTTTTCTTCTTGGAAAGAAGTACTTGAAAATGATAGCAACCTTCTTATAATAAGTTAAAGCTATTTGTGAACAGTGGCCAAAGCCCCATGATCAGTGGATACCACACACTAAAAATGGAAGGACACTCTACAGTGCAGTAACTTTTGATCATTAAAAAATGTTATTCTGGGCATGCAATACTTAGTGACAAATACTGTCAACTGAAACATACTATTTCAAAAGAAATCTGGACTTCTTTTTATGCAGGCACCATACCCCCCACATACAGACAACCCAAGTCTACATATGGGAGACTAATACCTGAACTTACTTTTTAATAATGTTAACAGGAAGGTAACCATGACATATTAACAAATTTTAATTATAGGCAGCAAAAAATACAACATATGAGAATTCTACACAAGATGGAATTATCCTTCAGGTAATGGGAATTTTTATGTGATGAAGGTAGAAAAGGGAACAAGTTGCTTAAGGAAATAAACACAATGTGCAAAAATAAAATAAAATAATAAAAAAAAATTAATGGACACTCAGCCTGATTTTCATACACTGAAGCAGTGGTTCACCTCTGCCAAAAGATGATAATGTTATCAAAAATTGATGGTAATCTGAAACAGAAGTGCTGCTGCAGCTATGATGGACTAGGGATATTAGCAAACCTGTTTTGAGGTTTAGTCTTTGGTTAGGTTGGTTATACTCTTCAAGGAAAAAAATCTGACAAGATCTGACCACCCAAGAACTCTGAAGGAAGAGGAACAGAAAAGGCCATTCAGACCTTGCTGGTGGAAGACTGGACCACAGCAGAACTCTCAGGTGACTTCTTCCTCTATACTGAGACCCATGTATCAACGTGCTACCTTAACTGTGTCGAAAGAGAGAGCGGTTGTTTAATTTGAGGGGATGCAAGTCCTAGGTGGGCTCTCATTATGCCACTGAAAGATGCAAAGAGAACAGAATCCCCTCCAATGCTGTGTTTAGAGAGCATAGGACGTTTATGAGAAAAAGACAAGCAATTTGATGTCCATCCAGACAGCTTTGGTTTTTTGTTTCTCAGTCCTCTCCTCCTATTCCATACTTCAATGGAGCGGGGGGAGGGGAAATCACCCCAAACTCTGGGAATCAATATGTGGCCATAGGGACAAGAGGAGCATGCAGATACCTCCTGCAGCAAATAATGTGAGCATACTTGATATTTAGCAGTTTAACCTGAAGAAGCCAGTTCGTTCTTGCACTGAAAGATTCTGATACTGAGCCTACTAGGTGATCTAGTTTGTGTATAAAGACAGCAAGAGACTTCATTACCAGTTCTTGAGTGTTATTCAGCACCTAACAATAAAATATTTTAGTGCTCAAACAAAACATAATTCATAGTAACAAATGGTACTCAAAACAGCTTTTCAAAATAATGTTTGAATGCACTGTTATTGCAAGTCAGCATTTTTTTTGTCAAGAACCAATTCAGAGACGACTGATTTTAATGATGCATGTAAACTAACAAAAAATAAGAGAGTGCGCTATAATCACTGTATAGCCCTTATGAAAATTACTTACAGGCTATAAACAAGGCAAAAATAAAGTGTGTATTACCTTTTTATGGATGTTTAGCGTAATTTAATAAAGCCCAAGTTTATTTCAGAATGAACGTATAGCAGAAGTACTGTTTAATGAAGGAGAAATGAAAATTTTTATTCCTTGCATTCTATTTAATTTTATACATAAACCCCCAAATCTGCAAACTCAACAACTTGTAGTAAAATTCTACTTTGTCTATTCCAAAGACAGAATTATTGAAATATTATCTTTAGAACAGCAGTCACAAAATAAAGTCTGCAACAGTGAAGCCTGATACAAAAATAATTGATTTTTCCCAAGCCTTGGGATTTAGGAAATTGCAGGAACTAGAAAAGAGCCTTCAGATTTTCTTTGCTACTTTTTAATTGAGTGCTGAAGTATGCTACACAAACCTACTTTCTTCAGTTCTCTGTAGTGAGTGATTAAAGGCAGAATTTTTGAGAACTTTACAGTAAATAAAGTCTTTTCAGCAGGAGAAAGCCTCTAGCTTCAACTTATTTTTGCAGCAATGTTTCTGCAAATTATTTGGACTCCTGTTCTACTTGCTCAGAAACATCTGTGTCAAGTCCTTGTTTCAATGTACTAAATTGCAGGAAGGAATCTCAAAAGTTTTTAAGTGTTATCTCCCTGTAAGCAATTGCTGTCACTGTTGTGAGACTCTATGTAAAAAAATAAAACTCCATTTAAAAACTTAAAAACCATAGAAGCAGTAACTTATTAAAATATGTTACATGGATTTGAAGCAACTATAAATCACTTTTTTTTCTTTTAATTTCCCTGAAATATTTACTGATTCTTTCTTTAACCTGTATTTTAGAAATGCTTCAGGAATCTTAGTGTTCATCACTTGCATCAGTAGAACAAGCACCTTCAGGGCACTGATCTCTTCTTCAGACAGTTTCCTCAGTTCCTTCTGATTAACTTTTAAGATTTATATTCTTTCACCAGAAATAGGTGGCAGTCAAACTCCTCAGATCCTTGACAGAAATCTGAAGTGCTGTCAGAGTTTACAGCAGTCATTAAGGGGGAAAAGGCTGTCTCTTTAAGCTGTAAAAATCACAAAAGATGGTTCCCTCATTCATCCTGCCAAAAGTTTATAATTAAAAAAATCCTGAAGTTCATAGGACAATCACTATTCTTTCTTCCTCTTTCATGGGGACTGAAGACAGAATATGGCCTAAAATCAGTTCTTTCAAAAGGAGAAATACTACTTAAAGAGAGACCATGTAGACAAGTTCAGATTTAAATCCAAATTCTAGTTTTAAAATTCAAATGGTTAAATTCACCCATGATACTATGAGGCATTCACTGCAACACATAATAACCACCGTATACCTCAACAGCATTTCTGTAATCCCATACAAATCTGAATTTTGTCTTTGTTATTTTAATGCGGGTAGCTCAGACTTCTATGAAGCAATTACATTTACAGCCAACTTATAATGTGTACCAGGCCTGACACAGTGGAAACATTTATATGGTATCTGACAGATAAAAGACTGAATCTTATTCCTTTTCATTCCAGGTGCTATTCTCAGCCCTACCCAGAAGCCTTATCAAATAGATGTCTTTTACGGCATGCCTTGAAGCTACTTTGTACAAAGGGGGGACGGAAGGAGGAGGAAATTCCAGACCTGAAGCATGTGCCACCTTTTCAGATTAAAATTCCTTGTCAGTTGACTAGTACAGCAAAATCACAGCCAGAAGTCGCTTAGAAAAGTTCTGCTCACTATCCACCTTGCAGACAAGCTCTGTTAACCCTAAAATTAATGACATCATAAGCTAAAAAACGTTGACATCAAAGATCACCACTGTAAAATATGAATTGGCCAGCATAATTTCCATAGGAATTCTTCTTTTTTCCTGCCAAACTGATAACACTGAATGTGATTAGTGCCTTTGAATGGCAAAATTTACATTTTACAGTTCAGTCCCTGCTGCTGCATGTTTAGGTGCATATTAGGCAGGGCACTGTAACAAGTATTGCGAGCTCCTCCAGAGCTACTGCTTGAGGAGGAAGAGTTAAGAAGAACTCAAAGTTTGAGGATTGTTGTTCACCACCAGCTTGCTGGTAACAGTCACCAACTGCTGCAGTGTTGGTATAATTCTTGTGAAGTCCTCAAGCCAACTGACCTCCTTGACCTGTTTCTCTTTTAACTCCTGCTGAGTAGCAACTACATTGTCATTGCTATAATGGTTCTTAGCCAACCGCATAGCAGGACTTCCACTGGAGCCATAATTTCCACTTGTATCAGAGAGTACAGCTCGTTTCAGCATATATTATAAACTTGTTATAAAATTAGATGTTAAAAAAGCCTAATTCAGTACTACAAATGGGAGTGAAGCAAATGGAAGTAGGGGAAAATATGCAAAACCTTTGGTTGTTAGATTTACTTAAAAGCATTTTTATGATTAAATGTGAAATTTGCAGATTCTTGAAGAAGCCTTACTTCTATTTGCATTAATGGTAAAACTAATTCTGTTTTAGAACTGAAGTTCTGAGGCATGCATTTTTGGTAATTTTGTGTGTCTTGGGAACATAGGTTTAATTATATATATAATAATTAAATATATAATATTATAATTTCTACAGTTCTGCTTCAAGACATAAAACTAAGGAAATTATGTAAAAGAAATTCCATGAAAACATGAAAAGCATCTTGCGTATATATTAAATATACATACATATGACTTCTTTAGTGCTAGAGCAAGAGAGAAATCCACTGGCTCCAGAGATGCACTTTTGGCCATTGTTTCCCTTTTCTGGAGCACATAAGCTACTTGGTAAAATATAATGTATTGGTAAAATATAATGTATTGTTCTCTGGGCTGCTTCCTCACAGTTTGTACTGACTGAGGTATTTATTTAATAATTAATTATCTCCTGAATGAAATGCTTCCACATGTATTTAGCAATGTCTCTGGATGCCTTACATATGCAGTAGACATTGCTGCAAAATGAAAACAGTGGACTAGAGACACTCTAATTTTAGGAAAATGCAAACAACAGCAGGATTACATTTTCTTAACTATTTAATTTTCCAAGGAGAAAATAAGATAATTTGACAAAACAGTTTCAAGGATGGAAATGCTTTTAAGCTGCAACAGTAGAAGACTAAATGAAGGGTTCAAACTTCTGTGTCAATACAGAACTCCAAATTCGGTTTAAGAATATGACAGAAATCGCAATAAAAATACAGCATCTGTACTTCACGTAGGAAACACTCATAATCCCCAAAGTCAGGAGTCTGTATAAAGGCAAATAGTGATTCCAGTAATCAGAATCTGTGATGCTGGTGCCATGAGCAGGAAGAACATTAAAATGGAATTGATATTCCCTCCCTTTTTTTGTGTTTTCTACAGTTAGCATCCTATTATATACAGTTGAACTATCTGAGTTGACAGTTCCTAGTACACGGACACAGATGGGGCCCATTCCCCTAGCTCAGAGGCAGTGCTGTGCAGTTTTCCTGAGACAGGGAGCACTGCAGGGCACGCACTATGCACTCCAGTGTCTGCTAGATCAAGTAGGGTCAGAGCTGACCTGGAGCTAATAATACCGCCAGATCCAGGGCAGCTCTCTGCTGAGACACCAGGTTAGCCATTTGCTGCCTTTCTTCAACACGTCCTTGACACCTAGGTATCTCGATTAGCCCCGGTGTTGCACGCTCCACCTTTTAATACCCTAGATAGCCCTGTATAGTGCAGAACATACACAGGTCAATCACAGTGCTTGAGGCCTGAAAACTGACGAGTATAGAAAAGGATATGTCCTCTTCTTAGCAGTCCTACGAACCCTAAGGCCCGAGCAGTGTCCCGAAGAGCACTGCTTACAGCCCTTGCTGCTGTGTGCCATGTTTCATTCAGTGCAGGAGTTCCACTGTACAGACACTTGACAGATGCTGACTGCCCCTTTCCTAACACGGACACCCATCTCCTGGGGTTACCATTAACAACTCTCACATTCTTTGGCATATCTGGCATGAAAACGCCACAGCCTATTGCTGAGATACTGAGGGGGAAAAACCCTTGAACAAACTCCCACCAAAAAACCAAAACCTCAGACAGACCCAAAACCAAGCAAAAACCCCTCGTATTTTGCTGAATTGAACAAGTCTGCACAGTGGCAGCTGTAACTTTTGTGGCCATCATTTGCAACATAGCCCTCTGTTTACAAATATGTAAATGAAATAACTCTATTTGGCATAGCAGAACACACATGTATTAAACCCTACAGTCAACAGATCATGTGACAATTACCAGAAGTGCAGGAAAGACTTGTCATTTCCATCCCTTAAATCACCCGGAAAAAATACTACTCATGGAAAAAAAAAAGTTTTCCTCAAAGAGCTGTGTGTCCACAAACAGTCAGATCAATGTCATCTTACCACTGAAACAAGAAGATCAAATCTACCTCTCTAAACGGAGCATAGTCAAAAAGCTGACCCTTTAGAAAAAAAAAACCACAAGTGTTTTAAACAAGGGAAGAGGGGAGAGGAGGAAAGAAGAGGAGAGGGAGGAAAAAGAAGGAAAAATGTGGAAAAATCTGAATGGAAAATGCATGTTTTCTAGAGGAGTCTTTTTTTTTTTCCTTCTCATAAAACTAGCTCTCCTGGATACTCTAATAAATGGACTTTGATCATAATTTACTATGTTACCAACTACAAATTGGCTTTACACGTTACAGTTTCTCACATCAATCCCTTCTATGAAGACATTAGTACAGACAAATGGCGCAGGAGGTAATCCATTCACACTGGGAAACAAATTATCCCATAACAATATCTGCAGAGCAAAGCTGTTACAATGTAAATACATACTGTTTAATACAAGTACTTAAAAAAACCAAGAATCTTGCTGAATCAAGACTTAGGTTATGATCATGTTCCTTAAAGTATGATTTTATTATCAAAATTCAAAAGATCTCTGACATCTACATACTTACGCCATTTTATACCTAGGTAGCACCGTTAACCTAAATGGGATTACAAGAATGTGTTGTCTTATTATTTTGAACAGGACTAAGAAGGATTAGGGCTACCAATAGCTTACTGCCACACAGGTAATTGCTCAACCAGTCATAAAGCAAATTTTCTTAATACTAACATTTTATAAGATTAACAGTTGACATAAGATGTGATCTTCAGAACAAATAACCATTTAAAAAGTAATTCCGTCTTTTTCTTTTGAATAAACTGTGCTTACTGCTCATGTGTTAATCTTTTATTCTAAAACACTGAGCATAAGAGCTGGTTATTTTGCAAACATAAGGTATCAGTTTTGATGTATAAACATCATGGTGACTAACAAAACAGAACATCTCAAAATTCTTGGTTTTATGAGAGCTTCAACAAAAGAATTCTTATTTTCCTAACAGCTACAGATGTTAGGGACAGCAAATGTTTCTGGTGGAAAAAGGAGAGCAGGTTAAGGACAAGACCTTTCCTGTTAAGAGTAAATGTGTCATTTAATGTTACCAAATAAAATACTTTTAAGCCTATACTTCCCCAGAACTCCATAATGACTAATTCCCACTGAACAGAGAAAAGGACAGAAGGACCATCAATGCTTAGAAAAAAGCACCAGGATGACGTCATTGCCTGTCTGCTAGCCAGAAAAGGAAGAAAGGGATTATCTGAATAGTGAACATCTGGATTGTGTATATAAAGGCAATGAAGGATTTTTATACATATTAGTTCACCAAGTTCCACTGAATTTTTATCTTACAAGGAAACAGTAGTGCTATGATATGCTTTTACAATGAAAAAGCAACAGGAATTCCAGTGGTCTGAGTTAGTGTATTAAAAGATACACAAACAGATTTATCATTCACTGCTTCCTTACTATATTTAATTGAAAAAATCTGGCAGGTACTTGAACTTATAACTCTCTCAGTTAAAACAATGTAGTTTGATAACACTGGTTTTCTTCTTTCTGTTAGGGCTTCAGATACAAAGATTGTAAGTGACATGATTCTGATCACATTGAAGTTCAAAATATATTCAGTTCCACAACTCAGTACTATAAAGACAGCTTACAAAAAATCTTATGTGTGGAGTGTTTCAATTTCTTAAGAATACAGCTCAAACCAAAATTATACTTTTGCTTTTTTTTTTTTACAACACAGCATAGACTTTCTGCATAAGTCATAACTTTAATAGCTGTGTACAGACTCAACTAGTCTGTGTATAGCAACTCTATAAAGTTGACGTGGAAAAAAATCGACTTTATTCTAGACTGGAGGACTATGCAAAGAAACATTCTTACCTTGAACCGTTAGAGTTGCCGATGCTTCAGCTTTTCCAACCATATTTTCTGCCACACAAGTATACGAGCCCATGTCTCCTGCCATAACTTTCCGGATTTTCAAGGTATGATCATCACGGATTTCATATCTTTAAATATACATAGTAATAAACAATGAATAGGAATAATAGAGCTTTGTACAATTTCTGTAAAGGGTAAAAATATGCTGGGTTTGCTCTCAAATATGTATAAATCCTTATAAATTCATAATGTAAAAATAAAGTTTTAAAAGCAAAATATACCTAAATATTTGAAAACCTTATTCTGATTTCATTTGCAACGTGAGTCAGTTTTACTGATGTCAGTAGAATTTCACTGGTGTAAACCAATCATAAAGCTCTAACACAGAACATTTTAAGTGTCAGAACTCTTTTAACAAGTAAATGTAATAATAGCTATTATTCTCCCTACAATTTTTTCATCTGAATGGAGGATTTTTTAAATACAGTTGAAAAGAAAATATTGTTCTCAAGAAGATCAGAATTGCTTGACAGTCAAGATAAATCACAATTCATGCAATAATTTTTTTTAAAGAACAATGTGGCCTTTTACCATTTCCTCTTCTTTCATTACCTTTTTTCTCTTCTTTGTATAATGCAGTCAATGTGTTTCTCTTTATGGGAAATTCATTTTTCTCTTAAAAATACTATAGTTTCTATTAAAGCTATAGACTAGATTGACAGGAAGCTGGATTTGGATGGCCGGAGCCAACTGTTACAGTGTTTCTTCTTTCAATACCGTCCCCTAATAGGTTTTTAACTGATAATTGGGAATTCAAAGTAAATAAATGAATTATCTATCTATCTACCTACCTATCTATCTACCTACTTACCTATCTATCACAGAATGTATTTCTTTTTTAAAATGTGTTTTACTTTTTGGCTTGAATTAGAGTAATGACAGAACAAAAAAAGTTAATCAGAAACTTGGTAACAAACACATGTATAACCAAGGCAGCTTTCTACATTACCAGACTACATTTTATATCAATTGCAATTCTAATATATACTTCTTGATGTTGTAATCTAATTTACTATTTGTTATACATTCTCCAAAACTTTTAGTAATTACAAAAGACTCTTCAGGTGAAGAATTAATCTGTATCAGATATTACCGACTGAACTGTTATTTTTTGTTGTATTTGTCATGTGTTGTCACAACAAAAGCTTGAGAACAAGCTGTTCTTAATTTTCAATATAAATTATAACTTCAAATAGAGCTCAATGGTAATTAGAAATGTCTTATTAGATCAAGCCAGGCCTTTTCCATTCAAGAAAAAGAAATGCTAGCTGTCAAATGTAGAATGGCTACGTCCTGTACCAAGCTAGATGTCATAAAAAAAGGTAACTGCATGTACCGCACCTTGCTTTTGGTAATTCCCCATCATCTTTCCTCCATCTTACTGTAGGGACTGGGTCACCTCTTGCCTCACACTTAAACTCCGCACTATCATCCACAGTTACAGCCAAATTACTTGGTCTCTTCACAAAAGATGGTCTCTCTAAAAGGAAAGGAAAGAAAAAAAGGATTAGTCCAGCAGTTCTGTGCCCGCATTGTGATTTATCCTGAACTGTGGCCGTTAGAGCAAGGGGAGTAGGGTGACAAATCTGATGGAGGTGCCTCTGACACCACTTCTCTTGCTCCCAGCCCCAGGCAGAAGATCCGTAGCCCTGCAGATGGCCAGCACTGTGAACCTCAGCACAGCAGGCAGATGCTCTCAACGGCTGCTCACGATCCAACCACAGACTTCCTTACTTCTTATGTACCATCGTCACAGCTAATATAGCTAAAAGAAAACACAACCTACACAGAAAACCTAAATACACATCGATCCTCAGATAGAAGCAGGCTTGCTGCAAGGACCCGCACAAATGATGACTCATCTGCTGCACTGCTTCAAAAACACAGAAGGCACAAACCAAACATTGTCTCACTGGAGGTTTTGACTCAATGATGCCTTTAAATTTGAAGGCTAAGTAAGGCCGAGAACAGTACCTCTATGAGGCTGCTTGCAGGTGTCAGCAGCAGCTAGTGTTTGATGCAATCATTTCCAATGCTACATTAGAAAGACAACATTTTCTTTCACTAGCACATATAAAATAAAACAAGCCAAAAAAACCCCACAATGTCCTCTCTATAATTTTTGTTCATAAAAATTGCTGTTAACTCTGACTTACATTGTAGGACATGACTCAAGAGTCATCCATGAGATGGCTCACCAGAGTCAGATTAATTGCTGCAAACTTTTTCTCAGGCTTTCTGAAACCAAATGGGATCTTAGTACAGGCTGTGTTATTCTGGCAACTCAGCTACTAGCTGGAAATTTTAGGAAAGGGATTGACACACGTTTCTACTTGTAGCAGGGTTCAAAGTTTTATGGTGCTGGGCTATTCATACTTTCGTATTTCCACACCAGGCTGGAGCACAGTGAGGTCTGCACACGCACAAGGAAGAAATATGTTTTTAACAATTTCCGGGATACTCCAGGAAGCATTACCCGTCTAGAAAGGCAGTACCAGATCACAACAGGTTATCCATAAAAGAACAGGAAAGGTTTAACAGGAGAGCGCTTGGCAGGTTCCTTTGCCTAAGGCAGATGACATTTTTGCCTATAAACCTGTGAAAGCTCTGAGGGAGTTGAGGAGGCAGTTGCATGTTTTGACTTGTATGTATTAAAGATATAAATATAATCTTCCTGGAACCGGAAGAGTCTGAAGCCATCGGCACAATCAGGAAGTGTGAATAACCAAAAATACACCACAGATTTCTCATAGGAGTACAAAAGCACCAGACAGAAGGATAGACAATCCCATAGTCTTAGTGTCTCACATTTGTGTTTGAAAAAGGTAGTTCCGAATATTACTTTGACCTTGCAGATAAAGAGATAGAGATTCAGTGTTATAAAACCTCAGTGAATGGTTCAAAAAGGACTGAAGTGGAAATGTGAACTAACAAAACCCTATAAAACAGCTTCGTTTATTCCTAAGGACGTCCAGACCAACTGGACACCTGTGTTGCAGAAAACTTAACTTTGCTTGCAATGCTAGGCAAATAATGTTAGATGAAACAGCAAGTTGATCTTTAAGCTGTCAGTTCTAGCCTCGGTTCATATACAAGAAGTCAGAAAAAAACCAGAGACCTACAGACATGAATCTAGCTGTGAATTAAAAAAATACAAATATAGACATTCCCACCCAGCCCTGGCTCCTTTCTTGTAGGTGCAGTAAAAACGCATTCTGAATGCAAGAAAAAAACATTTGGGATTAAACTTCAGAGTAAGAATAGTTTGGGGAAAAATACTCAACTTAATTATGGAAGAGAAAAAGGACAGATCTGGTAAGGCCAGGACTGCTGCACAAGACCAAAACCCACAACAGGCACATTGTTCTCTAGATCAGTTTCCTAAAGGAAGAGCAGCAGTCCGAGAGCTTTTGTCTGCCCATTCATAACACTCTTATTCAAACATAAATGGATAAGGGAAACCAGCACTGATTTACGTATCTATCTTTGTCACACAATTATTTGGTAAATACAAGGAAAGCTTAGCAAGGATCACTTTGAAACTTTCTAATATTACAGTTTCTGGCATGCAATCCTCCCTCTGATCTAAAGCAGAGACCTAAAAGCAAAAGTTCAACTTCTAAATAACCAAACCCCATAAACAGAAGATTTATGTTGAAAAAATTTTAATGTATGAAGTCAGCATGTTTCTCATGCTTTTCCACACATATCTAAGGCCTGAGTTGAAAGAATAAGGTGTATTAAAGATTTCTAGATACAGACTGATATAAGACATTCAAAGCTTTACTGTCCTGTTTGAAAAGAAAACCTCACTAGTTTTCCCAGGCTGAAAATCAGAAGTATGTTTGAAGGGAAAATGAGATGAAGAAACAGGCAATGTTTCTCTCTGCAATGCATCCCTCTTACAGGTGTTCAGCAAGAGTACTATTTTCCAGCCTGGATTACGTAACAGTCCATACCACGATTCCCTGGTTAGTAGTAGTCTAGTGATGAGCAATTAACTGGTACAGTTAACTAGGATCCCAGTGCCAGGACTTATGTAACCACGACTTTCTTTCAATTCTAGATTTTGATTGGAAGTTCTAGAAGTCTATTTGACAATAAACTTCCCCCCAAAGTGCTTCAAAGGTGTCTATAAATTAAAAAAACCCAAAACAGTGTAGTGGATCATAGGAAGTCTTCCTTAGCTTCTAAAAATTTACACACTATCTTGCTGGGTATTAAGTTTCAACACTTTAAGATGGTATACAATCTCATTTTATTATGGAAAACCCTGCTTCAAGCAAAACTGTGAACAGGACTTCAAGATGCCCGACTCCTAACTCTAAAAAGCAGTGAAGACAGATAGAAATGCCAAAGACTGACAAGACAGATCTCAAACCTGAATTAAAAAAAAAAAAAAAAAAAAAAGTGATGGAAACCAGTGTGTTATGAACCATGGCTTGGATATTCTTATCCTGTGATGATAAAATATCTATCCCTTCTGCAGAAACAATTAAGCTATCTCAAGCCTCCCCTACTTTAAAGTAACAGAGGACACATTTTGAATGAAAACTACTAAAACTGCATCTACAGTGATCATGAGGCAATTCTCCCATGCTGAAGGAATTCTGAGATTGCACTTGGAATTACAGCTTCTCTTCTGCAATAGCAACAAAAAATGCAATTTTCAGCTAAGCCTGGTTATCTCAAACGAAAACGTATTTTTTGATGCTCAGAGGGACTATCATTAGGATCACTTGAACAAGATGACCTGTTGTATCTTTACAACACTCAGTACACACAACTATAAATGAAAGGGTAATTATTTAGAATAGAAATTTAGAATAATTCTGATTTTCTTCAACAACAGGGAAAAAATAAGCCTCTGCTTCTTAGTGATGTTAATTTTCGTTTTGCTGTTATTGTACAATACTGATCCAGCCAGTGGACACTGGAATTATTTTCAGTTCAAGAACTAAGTAAGGAAGTGCTTCTGACAGCAAAAACAGTCCAAGGTGGATTGCAAAGCCACTGACTGCCACCCATTTGCTAGAATAAAACCATGACAAAAACATTTTCATCATAAACACTGGAAAGGAAATAGATGAGAATGATCCTTAATAAAAAGCTTACTAGGAAAACCAAAAGTTGGACATTTTCATCAACACAGTCTTAAAGGAGTTCTTACCTAAAACAGTGAGCTCCGCAACTTCACTTTCACGTTCTCCAACCATATTTGTTCCAACACAAACATATTTGCCAGCATCATTCTTTCTTGTGTATGTGATCATAAGCTTTCCTCCTCTGATCTAGGACAAATCAAGGACAATAAAAAATACTTTAATATGAACTAGCAATTTGACAATAATTATTAACTTGAAAAAGGTTTTGTTACAGATAATGAAACAAAACAAGCCAGCAGTGATTTTCCAAATCATACAAAAAAGTGGGAAAAAAATTTAGAAAAAATTACTATTAACCTGATTTCCTTCTTGTATGCAAAAAGCTTAGTTTTACATCAGTATTTTTAAATCTCTCCGATTTGGACCCCTATTACTCTTTTCTTCATTCTGCATAAGGTAATACTGGCTATTCAACAGCCTGTTTAGCACTTGTTGGCCAGAAGGACTATAATTCCATTCTATGTACTACAGCAGTTTGATATAATCAGTTGGAGAGTAAAAATTAGTACTAGACATAAATCCCATTTTCATATCAAGTGCTGCAATTACTTTTTCTTGACAAGAAATACGTATACGTTATCCTACCACTGGTCATGCTCGTTATTATTCATGAATTTTGTGTTTGTGGAGAAAGTTTTTTATTCTTTAGTTCTTCACCTTTAAATGAGTAATTTTAAAGGCTGATAAGCAGCAGGGCAGAAGCAATTAAATCCTTATTGGGAAACAAATAACATTCTGCTCTTAATTCTGAATTCAGTTTTTGGAAGATAATGGAATTCCAATAACCCCAAAATGAGAAAACATACTTCCCCTATGGGATTCCAAATCTTATTATTTTATATAAAAATATATATTAAATGCATATGAAAATATCTGATCTCCCTTTAAAAGTATTTATTCTCCCATTTGGCTGACAAAATGGTTGAAGAAGTTTCAAAGTTCACCAAAAAGCAGCAAAACTTGTGTAGGCAACTGAATACGTACCATGTTTGCTTTAATATACAAAAACGTTACTTAATGACATTAATTCCATTTTTAAGTGAACATACGCTTATGAGTCCAATCACATACGAAAACCACTGCAGTTCAAGTCATGGGTGGAAGTACACAATAAATAAAAGCCACATATGAAGCTACATGAAAGGGTCTAATGTGGTCAGTGACAAGAAAAGCGTTCTCAGTATGAGGTATTCTGCTCAAGTTGCCTGCAGCTAGAAATCTATCCCTGAAAATTTGACATGTCGAGCAGCGTTGGCTCTTATTATCATTGTAAGATGTATGCACACAAAGATGACAGTCAGTTATTGAGATAAATGAACATGCACATGTAACGTAGATAGTGTTGCATACAAATTTCGTTCTGTTGCCTTGGCACTCGTTTAAGAACAGAAAAGATATGTCCTTTATCATCCAGAAATCTAGCAATGCTGAAATTTCAACAGAGATTTGAGACATGAAGAATGAAAAAATAAAGGTGACCTGCAAATATGTATTTTTCAAGAATCTGTGTGCGTTTTTAGATTGCTGACCAGCTAAACTGGTAAGCATGAGAAAAGAACGTAAAATATAACTAGAAGTCTATCTGTATTTATTCCTGTTTTACATCTCCCTAAATCACAGAAAGCTATTTATTTCCAATTAATCTATGCAAAGGATTTTAAAAAACAATTTTAGAACGATTTCCACATGCATTTTGGGATATATGCAGAAATACGTACTTTTCATGTATATCAATCTTGAAAGCACTGGATTTAACAAAGAAATGTATTTACATATCACAAGAATTTACCAAATCAGCTGACGATTTCAAACCCATGTAAACTGAAAGCAGTGGTTTTCATACAGGTCTTAAGAGCTTAAGTCCTACTGATGTTGAGTAGCATTTGTGCTCCTCTGCGATTTTAGCACTAAAGAATATCCCATTCAAACCCATTACAATATGACACAACTGTGTATTTTGCACAAACTGTAACCTCCAGCAAGAACTGTCCTAGGAATTTCTTCTAGGAATCACCACAAGACTCTCTTCAAAGCGTAGATGGAGAGAAGCATTAGAGCAGAGACATTCGAACAATGAAAAAATCACTGAAAGCTGCTTTTCTTCCAAGTTATTTGAGATTTACATAAGGAAGGAGAGACAGAGGAAACATTCCCTCATGGATGTTGAGGCAGACTTCCAAAGACACGACATGCCTACTGAAGGAAGCTGTGCTTCCAAGATGGAATTCTGAATGCATCTGGTTTATTTTTCCTAGGGGTTTTCCTTTGCTGATCTTTTTTGTTTGTTTCTTTTCCTTAAAACAGAAGAAGGGTTTAGAACTTCAGCTACAATAATGGCTATGCCATATTAAACTGTGACGAATTACACAGTTACAATAAAACGTATCACAAGTGCATGTGGAATTACATATGTCTAACTAGAGCAATCAGATGGCTAGAAGAAAGCGTACTTCTGCTGTTGGTTCACCACCCAAGTTTTCCATTAATTTTTAACAATTAGGTACCCACTATCTCAGTAAGATTGATCAAGCTCTTCTATTTATTAACAAGACAATCAAATCTGTAGCTATGACAAATTTATGTTCTCTTTGTGCAATGTTTGCCACTTTTTCTCTCTATAGGAAATCCCAGAAGTACGAATGGACTGTAGACCAATGGCTTTAAGTAACAAAGTACACAATGAAATACATGCATGTGAATTTTTGTAGGAACACAGAAAGAATCACTGCTACATTTCTTTGCCTTACTATGTTCATATTCATTAAGTCCAGTACTGTAAATTCATATCTAGTATTTAGAGCAGTAAAGAGCCAAATCACCTTTGGGGGCAGTATCTGAAATCCTGCAAATTAGAACTATTCATAGTCTGTGGATACTTAACAGTTAAGCAAGGAGTTTTAATTTGAGTGCTTTGGCTCTTCTCATATTTGTGCCCCTGCCCCAGAGTACACCAGCTGGACTTCATAGAGGCAAATGACGTAATGGCTTGAAAAAACGACAGGCAGGGTAAGATTTCATCCCAAACCTTCAGAAGAGTTGTTACCATATTGAATACAAAGAGAAGTCCTTTCTTCCTAGTAAACAAGATATAACAAACAGTTTTATTACACTACTCTGGTAGATACTGCATATCATGGGAAAAGAATTGCCTTGCTAACTGCCAAAGCTTTAAGTCCAGTTTTGAGAAGATGGAAGTCAGTATCATGTTTCATTTATACAGAAATGATGCCAAGGCACTTTTTGACGCTTCACGCCTCTTCAGGATTTTGTTTTGTTCTGTGCCTACCAGCAGATTTATCAGGCTGTGCAAGTAAAGGATACAAGAATAGCACTGAATACTGCTGAGAGAAAAAGACTGTGATCAGCCGTTCACAGATGATCTTCAGTTGCCTGTAACATGTATGGATTGTTGTATATATAGTAAGAGAATATATGTTAGCATGGTGACTTACAAAGACTTATTGAAAACTATTTTCTGTGATCTACCTGCCTGACAATATTTTCTTCCTCATGAGTAAATTTTTCATTCAGGCAAGACCACTTCATTTATTTCTTTAAACAATAGTTGGAGATGTTCATACAGAAAACTCTAGGCACCCACAGTTAACTAGGTCCAGAACTGTAAATTATGGCCACCCAGCAGCAAAAAATCATATACAAATAACGAATCAACTCAGTCAGCTAATAAATCAAATCCATAAAAACTTACCCAAGGGTTCTACAACATACCACCAAGTATTCAGTATAGCTGTACACATATATATTCTTAGTCTAAGACCATATTTTATATACTTATGCGTGTTGTGTGTGCATGTGTAAATTTCTGTATGTATAAATCCATACCCATCTGTCTGTGTTAAGAAATATTTTTTTATATGTGGGTGATTAATTTACTTTTCACAGAAATGTGCTATGAAATACGAGAAAGAATGAAGCCATGAGAGAAATGCTTGCGAAATCCAAATATAAAGGTGACTGGCATTTTTTCAAACTTTCTTTCAGCTCCTAGTTTCATTCTATTTAATAAATGAAATTAAAAAAAAATAATTTAAAGTTAAAAAAATGAATTTAAAAAATAAGTTTCATTAATAAATGAAAATAATTCTAAAGTAAACGTAAACCCATAGGAAAATGAAATGTAGACTGCAGAGTGAAATACTGACCTCTGTATAGCTGCGGTTTCTGCATGTGTAGTATCACCAATTTCCCGTATTTCAGTCTTCTACAGTATGGCATACATAATATCACATTTTATTTAAATGAAATGTGACGGGCATGTGATATTAACCTGTCAGACGTGGTCTTTGCTTTAAAAGCATACTATCTAATTATAAATGACAATAGAACAGTTAAAGAACAAGGCGAGTATAGGCAATTGTAATTAATAGTGTCACCAATGGTAGATACAAGTAAAATGGAGCTTTTATTTCCTAGTTAGGAAACATAGAGTTTGCTCATTTCCCTCTATGCGGTCCAGCATCCCAAAACAGATTAGTATATCCATATTACGACTTATCATTGCAGCACAGACTGTAAGGCATGGAACATCAGCAACAGAAGACAACTTTGTAGTTTTAACAAAGTTGAGTAAAAAAGAGTATAAATGAATACCTATCTTAAACTTTTATTTAAAAATGTGTATCTTGTTCCAAGCCTTGTGAATCCCACGTTTTCTTCCCTACCTATTATAGCATGCTTAAATACCAGACACTAGACATCAAAATGTGTTTGGAATAGGTCTTCAACAATGATTAAAGTTCGTTCTTGTTCAACTTCAAAGTTCAGACAGAGGAGTCTGCCCTGCTTTCGGTTCCATTCTCTGGGACCCCAGGAAGGTACGTGCTGCCTCCTCCAGATCAAACACACAAAAAACTCTGTTTGAAAGAAGTTTAAAACATACTTTCAAGTGGTCCTCCTGTGCCGTAAATCTGTCATGACAAAGTGCAAGTCAATTGTTCCCCCCCACCATACAGACCAACAAAACTGTCTTGCAATGGTGACAGGCCTGAAAGTAGAGTGTATAAAGGATGGTGAAAAATGCATAGGAAGACAGCTTTACTTAAAAAGAAAGAGCATTTAAGGTAGATAAAATGACAATAGATTCAAGCTGCTGCTTCTGGCACCCCTGCCAATCTGGCCAGGATACATCAGAATCAGGATCAGATTCAAATCAGCTCATGAGACAGCCTTCCCCTCTTTTATGGCCTTATTATTAATGGCTGTATCTACAAGAAGACGGATATGTACAAAGGCTTAAGGGTTATCTGTGTCCTGAATTGTTTAGTGACTTCAGAGGCAGCTGAGGGTTATTCAGCCCTTGGCATTATCATAAGACACCAAATATCAGCATTCCCATATGTGTTTGATACTTCACCCAACTAACAAGATTGTGGAGACAGCCAAGGTATACGCTGAATGTCATAAATCAACTTCAGAAAAGAAAAATCCATACCTCAGCATATACAATTTTCAGAAGTTTAAAATCGTAACAATACCAAACATACTTCCTACAAACATTTGGCTTTTGTTAATGACAAAGGAAGATTTAATTCAAAATAGGCTGTATTGGCTCACATTAATAAGAACTAATTTCTGAACAGACCGCTATGTTTATATGAGAATATTTGAACCAGTATAATACTTTACTGAAATGTTTTCACAGCTATAGTACAAAACATTTAATATGTAATACTTCCTTTCTTATTATGAACCAAGATTAAAATCCTCCTACGACAAAAGCATGTTACAACTACCCTTCATGGCCTTAAATCCGCTCTACCAAGATGTCAAAAGAAAATAATAATAATAAAAAAGTAGCAAACACTTGCCTTGGAAACTGCTTTTCACAATGCTATTTAATGAGTACAGAAAACACACTAAACAACTAATGGGCAACACATAAGCACATCCTATGGGTCAATGAAAAATATACGGAACTAACCAATTCTTCTGCAACACCCAAAGAAAGCCCAACTGAGCCCAACATGGGAATGACATGTCTGTAATGACAACTACGATATTTCTGCAAAACTGTAAATTTAACCTCATGCATGAATCTCCCCCGGATGCACTGGTGCACATGTAGCTTTCACTGTAATCAGTGACTGAAATCAGAAATAAAAATGAACTTGAACTGAACTCGGTGTCTGGTATGTCTTCATTTCTCTCCCCTTAAGCAAGTCGGACGATTTGAAGTATCTGTTACACAGGAATTTTCTTTTAAGCATCACCACCACTGTGTTATTTACACACCTCCAAGGACAAAATCCCAGACCAGCTGGGGTTAATTTGCTACACAAAATCTCTCAGTTTTTAATTACGTTACCTAAAGTATCACAAATGTAATATGGAAAAATAATCTTAACAACCCACAAATTTTAAAACATATAAAAAATTCCTACCTGGTAACCATAAAAGAAACAACACAGCCCAAATCTACAGAGGAATTTAGCAGCCCATTTCCCACTGAGAGTGCCTACACTGCAAAAGACAGACTGTGGGGCTGTGTCAGAAAGTCTCCAAGAATGAAGCCAAGGGCGGTTTCAGACCGGCTCTCCAGGGACCACAAGGGCCCATTTACAGGACCAGACCAGACTCTGCTGTGGCTTTGCACGCTGCAGGGTATGCCCAAACCCCACAGACAGCACCGGGGGGGTGGAGGAGTACCACCACCATCCCATTTCAGAGGCGTATGGACTCCACTGCTGATTTCAAGGCGATTTCAGTTCCTGTCACCGTAGGTATTGACTGACATTGTCTTACTTTTTTAAGCCTGGAGTTAATGTTGGAAGGACAACAACATGGATTTAAGACAACTCGATATCATGGGGTGTAGTTCATCGAAATTTCCTACTTTCCCCTAAGAAAAGAGGAGCTGTGCAGAGCACAAGTCTCCAACAGCAGAGTCTTAACTTTCAACTTCAAAGCTTAGAAGCATGGGTAGGTAAAACGTCACTAAGACTTGTAACCTGATGAATGACATTTCTCAGAGTGCAGATCTCTCACAACCATCATGCCAAAATATGGGATTTTTCAAGGTCCTGATATAGGGTCTTCTAAAGGGAACTGTTCTGACAGGATGCAAGTTACCACAAGCCTTGAAACAGACGTTCATAGGTCTTCTTCTGTGATGAGCTCCCACAAGAAATTGAAAGGCCTTTAACATGCAAATCCAAGGTTCTCCTAGACTCAAAAGCACAATTGTGAAACAACAACAACAAAATCATCACAGTCTGAGAAGAGAGAATAGAAATTAAAAAAAAAAAAGTATTCAAAATTTTTCTCTTGCCATGGATCTGTGCAGCGGGTCATTATTTTCAGCTTTGGTTTCAGTCATTCAGTGACCACCTGAGATGCAGGAGGTTTGGCTCCCACTTGCCTCAACGAGAGGGCACATCCCCTCTGAGCCTGGCTGTCCATGGCTGGCTCCTCACTGAAGGGGATGCAGATTACAGCCTCCCAGATCCCTCCCGTGACCATTGCACTTCCTGCACTCAGTTGCCTGGGAAAGTTTTCCTCCCTGGAGCTGGCACAGCAGCTTCCCAAGGGAAGAAGGAACTTGTGTCTTCCTCTGGGGGTAAACCAAGCCCTTTATGGCATAGAATACAAACTGAGAACCAAACTAAGCAAATAAAATTTGTCACAGGTGGCAAAAATGCAGTGGATTCTTTCACACATCTCCAAGTTGGTATTTTGACAGTTTTAAATTTTGAGATAGATTCGACTTCTCATTCAAAACATTTTCTTTTGAAACTTTACAATCAAGTTTACTTCCAAATAAGTGTTGACCCTACCAACGAAACACTACAAATGCACAAATATTTTGCAAAAAGTAACCTTGAAAAAATATAAAATATTTTCTAACATAAGTAAAAAACTATTGATTCTCTGACTTTTGACCAAGATGACATGTCATGGAAATGAGACCATGCTTTAAAAAAAGCATGTAAACCTGGATGAAGTTTCTACTGCATTTATCTCCAACTGAGCCTAAGCTTAGTAGAATTCTGACTTTTATACTAAGTTGGACATACAAAGTTGTGAAAACATTAAACCTTTCACATCATTTGTGTAACACTGTCAAAAAAAGGAACACATGGACCACTTTGCTTACTTTTCATGAACAGTTAAACACAAAAGTCATATATTAATCTGCCACACTTTGCTCTTCCATCACTGATCGCTGCAGCTCTTGTGACTGCAGCACATGCAAATCGTAAATCACAGATTTTCTTGTATTTTTTGTGGTCTGCACACAAGCTTTGTGCTACAGGACTGAGGTAAAAACCTGCAGTCATAGGTAATCACAAGCAAATCTGACTGTAACTTTGATTTTTATTGAGGGAACACTGAAATGCACAGGGCTAGACAGTACAGCTACAGATAAGGTCCCTGCTTGGAAGATACTAAAATTTAAACTTACAAAGAATAATGAGGAGAATGTATACACAGAGAGGTAAAGATCAAATCCCCCCATTTCCCCAGCCTACACAGCAGCCCAGCACCATTATTTTTATTTTCATGCTCCACTTTAGATCCTCCAGACAGACTCAACAGGCAGTAGGTGTGTTCACTGTTCGGTCTGTTCACAAATTTTCAGCCCTCAGTTGCCACAGGGGACTAGGCAATATAAGCTGATCTTTAGCAATGGACAGCGAACCCAGGAGCTACTTGGAGGTTCTGTTACTCTTAAAATAAGCCAGCACAGGTCGCAATCAAGCAGAACAAAGCACACACTGTTCCCGTTCTCTGTATGCATTGGGATCGTTGCTCCCTGATGCTCACACATTTCCCGTTGCCATCCTTTAAATATGAGACCCTCTGAGATTTGTTGTTTGTGGGCTACTGCTAGGCTTGCCCCCGAGAAATACAGCTCCAGCGTCAGCAGGAACAGGCTGCCTACCAGTTCTGCTCTTCCCACTCAGCCCATGCCTTTGGAGAGCAAACCGCTTGTTCCTCAGTGTGTAAATGGAAGCAGTTACAGTGTGAATAGCCAAGCAGAATGAAGAGACTGAAGCCTGAAGAATGGTGCCTCTCCCCTTGCCTCGCCTGCTCATGGTTGGGGGCTGCCCAATCTATTCAGGGGGGCTCTGGAGCCCTGCTGGGATAATTGCTTCCTTTGCAGCAGTTTCTTGCTATTCCTTTCAGATGCCACGGTGGGTTTAAACTCCTGGCACAAATTTTTTTGTTGTTAAAAGGTTATTGTAAGCCGCACCAATGGAATAGCTGGAGGAAAAAAAAAAGTGGCTGGAAGGGGAGAGAAACTATTCTAGACATGGGAAATAGCAGCTGCTCCACTTTTTCCATTTGTGTTTACAAAGCAAAGTAAACTACAATCTAGCTGGCCAAGTTCTGTATGAAAATCAGTGTCTTCTGTTTGTGGCAGTTTGCTGTTGGTGGAACGGGCTTGTAAAAATGGCAGAGAAAACGAAATTGCTCAGCACTTTCATTTTCTCAGTTTTTCCTGTGGCTGTGTGCCTGCCTTTTTTTAAACTAGTACTATCCTAACATAAATAAGAAGCTTTGACGTCTTCTGTGCGAGCAGTGTAAAAACACACAATGAATAGGAAGTGATCTTTACAGTAACCTAGAAGTGTTACCTAATCAGATTTCAGTTCCTTTGGTATGAATTACCTTTTTTATGACAGTGACAGAAGTTAAAAACTACAATTGCATTCTCATAGTAAACTCTCCTCCTTAAAAACGCAGAAACAGCCACACTATGCTTCCAAAACAGATAAAAACCCCAATGTTCAGTCTGAAGTAAATACTTAACTTTTAAAAGACATTACTGTTTCTTTGCCAGCTACTTAGCATGACAAACAGAAAAGAAGATACACTTTTGCATTTAAAAGACTCATCTACCTAACATTCTGGCCAAATTTTTCAAAAGCAGATGGCAAAAGTTAGGAGTCCTTGGCTGCTGGGTAAGGCAAGGGGTGGTCAACACTTCTGACTATCAGATGGACATATTGACATGGCCGGGTAGTTGAGCCTGCAATTCCACTTTCAAAATCTGGTCCTGAACGCAGATCGCCACAGGTGCTGTATGCCTGTAGCCCATGGCATGCAATCCACCGAGTGCCACCCTGACCGATCGGGGACCATTTACAAATGGGACAAGTAACAGCTGCCCTCAGCTGGAGCCCCACCAGGGTTTGAACTCACCACTCCTGAGACACTCTATGTCTCCAATCAGCGCCCCAAATACATGAAAATACTTTGAGTAAAAATATTTATGACTGGTATTTCTCTGTGTTGTTCCTGTTACCGCAAATTTTTCCTTTCCTGGCTTCCTTCCCATGCTGATGAACCTCAATTAAAGGTAAAGAAAATGATGCAAAAACACACACTGAAGAATGCTGGGGAAGCTGGGGAAATTGATGTATGTGAACAGGCATGGCAGACAGTATTTAAAGAACTGTCTTGATAGTATCTATGCAAACAAAAGACCTTATCAATAAGCTTCCTTAGTCTTCTTGCCTCCCTTTTCCAAAACAAACATTAACAGGATCAACCACTACTGCAATACATAAACATTTTTCAGTAGGTCACATCAGTACCCTGATGTCTGCACCAAGGTATAACCTTACAGAAAATTCTGTTAACAGTAAAGTTCACCCTTGTTTATCTTAGAGGATGTGTTTGTTCCAACATAGATCCACTTTTTTTGCTTATTTCTGTCCAGAAAAGGTAAAGAAATTATACTTGCTACCCTTGCAAATTCATTTTTAAGGGAAGACTAGTCATGTGGTTTTCAAACCCTGAATAAACATTCAGAAATTAAGGGAAAAAGTTCTAAAAACCCTCAAGTATGATAAGCATAAAACCCAAATAGTCAGCTAAACTAAGACTTCTTCAACTATGCATTGCACTTTGCGTTACACTATTAGGGATTCTACTTCATGTACTTCATACAGACTTTTTCTAAGACAGCCATATTGTTGACTACTTTGAACAAGAAAGCAAGCCACATTCTACTGAAAATGGCAGCCAGTCATGACCAGAAAAGTCGTAATTTTAGAGAATGTTTGACATAGAGGGAAAAAAAGTGTTCTGATGATTCTCTTCACCTTTCAAATAGTTCCATGTGTTACTACACATTTGACAAAAGTGCCATAGACTCTTAAAAAGATTTGTCCTTTGATGAGATCCTCTTTCAGTGGATTGCAATGAAATGCTACATGTTTTCCCCAGACCTAAAGTTGGGCAAGAAATGTTTGGTAGACTATAATATGAATATACTTACTATTTTTCAGAAAAATGCTTAAATATCCTTATATTTCTGAATACAGAAATTCTGGAAAATCCTATTAGATTCAAACTTTTGTTCAAGACCTTTAAAAACTAAAGCATAAATGCTGCACTATAGATACTTTCAAACATCCATGCAAAGAACAATCTGATATGCAGGCCATTCTACACATCAGATATTAAAATATCCTATTTTTTGTATTTAGAGTTGCCTTTAATAACATGTTATTTTGATCTAGGCTCATTCTGCTCACATAGCAAGCTAATTTCATAGTGGGATTGCCTAGAAATACACCACAAAGGTATGAGCTTATGATCCTAATGGTATCTTTTCAAAAAATGCTTAGGAGAAATTCACCCTGAAGCAGAGGACTGGGCCTCTGCTGAGCCTGCCATACTTGTAGCCCAAAGCAGCAACTCTGTTCCTGAGATGTAAGAGGCAAAAACCAAAGCAGGAAGAGGGATTTAATGAGATGCACACTTCCTTGAGGAGTGGAAGACCAGAAGCTCATTAAGTGGGGATTTGGAAGAAGGTATACATATGGGATTCCACTGGAAAGAAATCTTCGATGCTAAATTAGTCAGCTAGGCACACATATTAGAGTGGTTTGAAGTGTTGTTTCTTTTTCTGTATGATCATGTGGTTAAATAAACAATACTTTTCCTTTTCAGAAAGCTCCTTTGTGGCATTGTCAACTACTGTTCAAATGCTTCCAAAGGGAAAAACCATCGGATCACATGTAACTGCAGTCAGCGTAGCTGTTACACTGCCTATTACAAGTTTCCAGACAAGTCTAAGCGAAGGAAAATGACATAAATCTAACTGAAAGGAGTAAGTGATTTAAGGCTTGTTACCTAAAAGATTGTGTTTAAAGTGTTTATAGGGAGGACACAAAAGGATACAACACTGTCCCATTAATATCTCAGCTCTGTAAAATGGACATAGAGTAACTTTGCTTATAGTCTGAATGCTGCAGATAGATACCTAGGTGTAATGCCTGTACACCTATTTTAAACACTGCATCTTGTAGAAAGCAGGGAGAAAAGAATACAAAGGTGAAACCTAGAAGACTATGTGCTGCTTGGGATTAAAAGTAATCTCCATTAGCAGAAACAAAAATTGCATTGTTGTTTTCCGATGCACCTGAATAAATAGGTCTTCTTTACCTTATAAAACTTTTCAACGTTAGCTGGTGTCAATTCTCCAATGAGATTATGTAGAAGTAATTTGAAACAATGTAGGAGAGAGAATAAAATCAATTTTTGTATCTATTCCTTTTATTATTTTGTGAACAAAAAACTCATGGCCATTAACAGTATCCAGAATTAGATCTGGCCAATCAAATGGCCCGTGTGTTTTATTAGAGGACAACCTTGGGAAAAAAAATATGAACTCTGCTAAGATCACATTTATAGGGTACAATGTATTAAACCAATATTTTAATACGTGTTTGGAAAATCCGTACCAACAGACTTCTCTTATAAAAGAGTTGTGTTGGCTAGATATCAGTCCCACAGACAAGAACAGTATTTGCAAATATAATTTTCTGGGTTAGCAAACCAAAACCCATTTTAATTATACCTGGCTAACTATCCAACATGGTACCTTGGTAAGGCAATTCCAAATAAAGTGTCCTTAACCTGTCAGTAGCTAGAACTTATCCCACAAAGCCAATACTTAACGATGTCCTTTTTTCTGTCACCACACAGTATTTTTACACTGTGTAGCTATGTAGTACCGGAAGCAAGAGTTTAGGTATGAATCTGCCCATTTTCAAATTTAAAAAGAAAACGCTTCCTTATCTTTTTATTTTTGCTTATAGCAATATAGTTGCTATTTTAATAATTTAGGAAAAAAGAGATAAAGCTGTAAGTTCTAAAATTTCACTTCTATTTTAACACAACATCAGGAAGAAATAGAATTCATTCTCAAAAATCATCAAAACATACTCCTATGAAAAAGCAATGAGAGAGTCTTCTGTTTAAGATGTCTGAAACACTGTAGGTTGATAAAGGCTCCAAATGAACAGGTACCCCGAACATCACAAACTGTAATGATGTGTTAACCTTGGAGACAGTCAGAACACAAGGGTCAAAGGTTCAGCCGGCATCCCTGGGGGTGATCCTTCAAGGTGAATTCGAGACTCATTGACAGGGCAGCACAGTAAAACTGACACTGCGGTCTAAGAAATGTATATGTTACTAAAGATGAACATCCGCCTTTTTCTTGAACTTTATATTCATAGCAGTAGAAGAAATGGCTTTTGTTAAGATGGTTAACATAGGGAGAACACAGTTAATCACCAGCTGAAATCCTAAAAGCAAACATTTTCAAAGGTTACTTTCTATTTCTGATTCAGAAATAATTAGCAAAGCAGGCTTGCAGGTTTATTTACTCTGGTTTCTCCAGCTACTCTTAATTTTGCAAAGTTTAAAAGTTATTTCTCCATGTCCTACCTAAAATGTTCAGATTGCTAAAATTAAGGTTTCTTCTCCTACTGGAAAACCCGTTACAACTACCTACATTTGTTAGCTTCAAGAATAACAGATACAATAGGTGACCTCTTACACCACCAAAGCCTTTGATTTTGGATGACAAAAGTAGAGTAACAGCTGGGGTACCCAGCTGGGTACTTCCTAGTACTTAAGAATGAAAAATGCAAAAGATACTGGCAAGACATGTAACATAGAAATTTTCTTAGCAGAAAGTCTCATTAGGGCAAAAATGAGAATGAATATGGAGTACATCCACAAAACTCCAGCTGGCAAAAGGAGAGTAACTTAATGACAAACAAGCCAGTAACAACAGAAAGTGAAGCTGTAACAACAGCAGCAACAAAAAGATGAAGAATGTCCAGTCTTTTAGCATTCAAAAAGGGGCTTCTCCCTTGCTATAATTACACTATATAGTTTCTTGGAAAGGGTGAAATATTAGTCTCAGTGAAGACAGTGGTAATATTCACACTGATTTCAGTAATGCCAGAATTTCACACTGAGAGTTCAGGATGTGTACAAAGTGTATTTTCATGAAACATACAACCACAGTCATTGTGAATACAAATTTCCCCAGAGTTATAATCATGCAAAGTACCTACTATAAAGACATTCCTAGTTTATTAATAAACTTCTGATATCCTTGAATACCAGGGACAATAACTTCAAAACCACTTTGACACTTCAGCATATAACTTGAATGGTAAACATATGTTTTCTTTAAAATAAAAGGAAAAATATTTGTAGCTGGGCTAGATCCTGCAAGTATTATATAATCACAAACACCTAGAGTGACGCATGGCCTGAGTGTGTAAGTCAGAATATTACTCTACTGTTTTGCCTACAAAAAAGAGCCTATTCATGATTTCGGATGTAATAACACTTTGCACTTTGGCAAGGTTTGTTGCAATAGTGTTAGGCTGCTTTACATGTATGAATGAATTCGGTCCCACGACTCATGAAATGCTGAATAAGAAGTACTGAACAACTTAAAGGCTTGCCCAAAATCACACAGGAAGATTGCAGCAGCCCAGCAATCTGCTTTGCTTAGCTTGCTGACTTTCTACCTCAAGGCAATCTTTCCTTTCCTATACAATAATTTTCTGTGTAGGAAAAAGTTCTGCAGCTCATTTTTAAAAATCATGTTGCAATGACTGTATAGTCTCATGGTAAAAACAGCTCATCTTTAATTCTGTTCAGTGTACAAGTCTGCCAGAGAGCAGAACCACTCATTCCTGGAATACCTACCATGAACCATAAAATAGTTTCAATCAAATACCTGCAACTTCTATGGTAATACTTTACCCTGAACAAGCAATTTTTTTCCTACTTGATTTGTGTCAGGTCTTACTCCATGAGAAATGCTCAAACTGAACACCAGAGTTCAAAGTAGTCCTGAGACAAATGATTTCAGATGAATGGGAAGAGCAAGATCTGCAGAGTCTGGAATGTGGGCCGTGGTGGAAGGAAGCCCAAGCCATCACACCAACATCTTTCGCTTTCAAAAACTTGGCATTCTGAATGGCATAGCCACTTGGAAAAGCAATGATGCAAAATACACAAACTTACAGTTAAAGAGAACCTGAGTCATAATCATTTTGTTTAAGGAACCAAACTTCACACTTTGTGAGGGAAGGCAAAGTTACTTAAGCATGCATCTCTATGGCTAGTTTCAAAATTAAATATATTCCATGTAGCACTAAAAATATTTCAGGACATACACCAGGAAAGCATTTCACGTTCTCAGGTTTTACTTTTTTTACAGCATTATTTTCCTTGGAAGGTTAGTGGGTTTTAATCTCTCTTAAACATTTAGGGGAAGGACTTACTTTTCCGCCTCTTATCTCCAGGTAACTTATTCTCCCCCACGCAGCCAGAACCAGGGGGCCCAGCAGACGCAAGTAAACAACTGACAACAGCAGCAAAGAGAGGCAAAAGCAAAGCTGTTGCGTTAGAAGAAAATGAGTATAATTAGATCCAAGTATAACTAACCACCCACACTTCCACGTTAAATAAAAGAACAATCTTTCTGTGACCATGTGCCAAATAGATTCTTGTTAGATAACAATTTTTCAGGAAGAAAAAAAAGACCAATTAATTGCTCAGTGCCGCATGAGTATTAGCAAGAATTGTCCTACAGCTAGATAAGGAAAGAAAGTAGCTTTTTTTACTTTCCTTTTTAAGGAGGGCAACCATAAGAAGGCAGACTTGATCCTGCATAATATTACACAGGAGTCTGGAATAACACCCTGCAATGTGTATGTTAGTCCCACACCACTGCACGTGGTGAATATCTCAACTTGGCAGTAAGTAATTGTGAGTATATTATTACCTGGAGAGAGAGAAGTACTGTTGGGTTGGGGAAACCTAAGAACTGAAAAATTATTATTTTTGAAGTGCTGTGATTTGGACTAGACTTTTCACATAACCAGAAGCATCACAGGAAACTCAGTAAGGCAAAACTATCCAAACAAAGTGAAATAAGCAAAAATGAAGTTGACAGAACTTTCAAAAAGTAGACCAAAAAATCAAAGCAAACCAAACACGAAACTCTAATCACTTACATCTGTTCAAGGCTCCAAAAATGGGCACTGTTCTTCTCCACTATTTTTATTCTACATTTTTCTTTTGATTTTGAGAACATAATATGTGCATACTCAGCACATAGATTGTTGAGGTTTTATTAAACATGCTTTTAGAGTTAGTGTCATTTTTACTTTACACAACTAATTCCTAAAAGAAGCGTGATACACAATAAAGTCTCAGTTAGCAGTTACCCGATATTTAGAATTTAAGTGACAACATGTGGCTGCTGCAGCATGGAAGCGACTAGGAATATAAAAAATGCCAAGACCAATCAAATTTATAAGGTCCACTAGAGAGTTTCAAGAACAAAAATGTACTCCCCCCCCCAAATGGAGAGGGTTTGTGTGTTTGGAAAACAGCGAACACAGTGAGGAGCCGAGTTGCTTCACTTCACGGATACAGACTTGCCACAAATAATACGATTTCTGTAGGGTATTTGTGTGTTAAAATGTCTTGCATGCTTTATTAATGGAAATATCTCTGCATACGAGTATAACGTAAATGTAAATACAGTAAAAAATAAAGTAAAAGGCTCACAGGTCCAGGAGTCTGCATGAAAGAACCTTGGAATGCAGAAAATTTCTAGTGCTTTTTTGCACATTTGATCTGTAGGGATCCTGAGTCCTACATCCAATGGACTGAACTCTACCCTGAATGTGTTTTCTGCCTGGCCACAGTGTGCATGCTTCCCAGTGTGAGTCCTAATGCTTGGTGTGTCAGATTCATAAGAGGCTTTAAAAGTCTGATTCTTCAAATATTGCTTTGCTTCTCATTGTTTTTGCTTACAATGAAGAATCAGAGAAGGCACAGCACAGCAGTCCCTGGTGTCTCCAGAAATGCATTTTTAACCTAGAGGAGGATGTCCACACTCTACATGTAGGATTTCCATATAGCTAATGAACGGAGGGGAGGAGAAGAATTAACTTTCTAAACCCAATCTTCATCTTTATTGCATGTAATATAAGCAAATGCTCCTTTCCTGATTGCTTAAAAAACCTAACCAAACAAAAATGTTTCTTTTTCATTAAGAGACTAAAATGAATGAAGAAATAATTTCCCTCCCACATCCTTTCTTCATCTCCCTTACTCATCCCAAAAAAACCCAACAACTAGACTGTCAGCCAAACAAAACAAAGAATTTACTTTCTCAGCATAATAAATCACCTTTGCTCCTACCTATTCAAATAATAAAGTCCTACACGCTCTGGATGCCACAAGTAACCTAGTCTGAGATAACAACCACCTGGGTTTTTTTATTATTTTTTAAGGAGAAGCTTCCCAGACTCCATTTCTATAATTTCAGATGGTCCCAGAGGTTCAAAATTCACAATAAGCTATTTCATAGCTTATTTTTTAACAAGAAAATCCTGATAGTCTAATGTCTCAAAACTCAGATATCTAACACATACTCTGCTGCAGGCATTTATTTTCTTCTGTTATCTAGGTCATCAGTTCATGACTAGGGACAAAAAAAATCTGTGGAGAATTTTGACTCAATGAGGAGTTTTCAAATTCCTTTAAGTCTGCAGAGTATCTGCAAAAGAACTTCACTCTTCTGCACTTTACTTTTATACTTAAAAGTAGAAAGCCGTGTAAAATAAAGTTAGGCATAGAAAAAGATATACGTAGTTCACATTAAAGGAGTACTTTTCACTACTGCTGAGTGAAACAATACTGAGAAACCATAGTTATGCATGTCTAATGCCTATTTTAAGTGGCAAGAAGACAAAATAGCTAAAGCAGTGCACATCACTGATGCAAAGGAACATTTTTGAGAGTTGTGAGAAAAAAACAGAAGGAACAAATACTCTTAGCTATAGGAAAAATATGATCAGCAACAACTTGGTTTAAAAAGCCAGCAATTAAATGACCATAACGAGCCTTTTAATCCAACACTGAATTACGATGAGTTTTAATTCCAGTAGTTTTGGTTAGTGTGAACCTAGTCTACAAATCTCACAATCTCACACAGTAGGTTACACTATTACCAGGCATGCCGTTGGGAACACAGGAGGTCAGTTTGGTCCTAAATGCAAAATCTAGTCTCTGTGATAGCCAGCACAAGCCTACAGAACGTGCAGTCCTCCCCACTCCACAGATGTTTGACACTGGGCCACTCTTTTGCTCTGCGTCATGATGCTCTCTCCCTTTCCACTAATTCCACAGACCAATATTATTGGAGATGTCTACTGAAAAGAAACATCACATTAAGTGTGAACCAATGCATGGGTTAGCCCATCCTACACTTTATCCAGCAAACTTGCATGGAAGATTCAGGGTTAAAATTAGCCATTTAAACCAACTAGAACAATATCAGGCATTGAGCATGACTCATACACTTTACACTAACAGCCTTTTTCCTCACCATTTTCTTGGAGCAAACACCACACTAGTGGAGAAAGTATCTTGACCCCAAAGAAGTATACAGGACAGTTGACTGTAAGAGCTACAGAGAAGGAAGGGAACGTCCACACAGGCGTTTTCAGGCCATTTGCTTTGGCTTGGTGCATGGAGACTTCAAGCCAACGCAAGCTCATATTGCCCTTACCCTCAGCACAACAGGAGCTGTGTGGCCCTATTAGTACAATACTGTGCCGGAGTGATCTAGCCTGTCTCTCAGCAGGGCTTATTAGCTCAGGCTCGGCGCCACATTAACCGCTGCCATATGGCTTCTGGTCGATTCAAAGAGTGAACTGAATGAGCTCACATCTGCCTGACAAAGTCTGCATAGCTATGCTCTTTAAAATGGCAAACCTGCAAAAAGCTGCGGGGAGAGAATCTTGTAATAGGTTAAGATTTTCAATCCACATTTACTTCAGTGCTTGTAGAAATACAAGCTGTCACTATTAACAGCTGTGGTCAGGGTTGGAAACTACTCGTGGATGTGTTAGAGATGAAAAGCTTCGTCTCAAAGAGCCAAGTCTGAAAAATGATGCGAGTATGGTAAGACTCCAAATAGGATGGAAGAAGAGAAAGAGGAAAGTGAATACAAAACTAAAAGTATGTCCGATATTTTCTCTTCTTTCTGTTAGCCCATGCTATTAGATTTTTTACAGCCTTCCAAGATGAGCAGGGTACTCTGTAGAAGAAGGCAATGTTTTTAGGGCTCAGACAAAAAACCCCACGAACAATGCATAAAACGATGTGACAAATGCTAATCAAAGATTAACGTACCACTGAAAAGAGCTCAGATATGCCTGTGATAATAAAAAAATGACATGGGAAGTAGCAGCAGCGTAGCAGAAGATACCCTGAGAACTCTTTGTCTTAACACAGAAAGAGTGGTTATGCAGGTGTGGAAACTCAAGTGGTTTAGACGTGGCAGGGGAAAAGGCAGGCACACAGAGAGAACTGAGGAAGACGATGGGAAAGGTGCCCTGATGGTAATGCAGAAGACAACAGAAGCACATGTCATGGTCAGAACAGAAAACAAGGGAGACAATCCAGAAGACTCATTTTGAATGATTTGTGGAACCTGGAGAGCAGAGAGACTCCAGCAGGAGCAGAAGGGACCCTGAAACAGAGCTTTAAGCGTGAACACAGAAAAACATCACATTTTGGAAAAACTAACAGCAAGAAACAGCAGGATTTAGAGCCATTCTCACTATCCTCTGGGACATTTGTGTGGTTCCAAATTATTTTTCACAATCTTTTACATTTTTTTGCCCTTGGGGTGCCAAGTTAACTCACAGCACCTCCAGTTCTGTCGACAGAGGAAGCAATATTAATAGCAGAAGAAATATAAATAATTAACAAAAACTACTCTTGATCCTCGAGGAAGCCACCATTGCAGGGATCAGCAGATGAAGGAAAAAGAGAGGTAGAGTGGGAAGCCAACCCTCTCAGGGAGTGAGAAAAAGAGACAGAATGCAGAAAAAGGACTGGGAAGGAAGGAAATTGCTGGGGGGCAACAAATACATATTGGGAACCAGAAGAAAAAATACACTTCTCTTTCTAACCCTCCTGGGGCATATAGGAAATTGCTGTTTGCCCTTTAATCTGCCCCCAAAAAAGAAAAACAATTAAAATGAAATAAAACCCTGGACTGTAGGTACTTGCTCCCCTCCTTCCTCTCACCCCCACTGCTTTGTGTGCTGTGTACCCAGGCCATGATCTTTCATTCAGCTCTCCATAGGACAGACTATGCTACCATTAGCATTACATCTTCTACAGGAATATGCATTCTTTTGCTGTATATCTAAAATACGTAGTTTGGGGAGATTAAGATGTTAAGAGATTAATGATTAATAAATTAATGAAAAAAGAGAGGAGGCCAGGAAAAAAAGAAAAATGGAGAAGAAAGATATAAGGATAAACATCTTGAATTAATTTGGACTGGCATTGTAACAGTATGGTTTGTGTCAGCAGCATCACTGTTTTAAAGGGTGAAGACTGTTACCCCTGCACAGCAACAAATTCTATCAGTTTTTTTTTTCCTTTTTCTTGATTCACCTCCCCTCTGCAGTTTTTCCCCCTGCAATCTAACTTTGGAAGGAAAGGCCCCTTTTCTAAATAGGGAATTAATTTCTGCTTCTTCTATTGTTCCCTCCAATATAAACAACTCTTTCTCTTTTCCTTTTTAACTGATAGGCATAGTAATGTCTTCCATTTCTTTTTTTTTTCTTGTTATGACCAAGATCACATTGGGATCACCTATGTAGTTTTAAACTCACCAAAGCACAATGAGGCTGTGAACAGTTTCCACCAAGAAGAATGAACCAAGTTCTCTTTGACAATTCATTAACAAAAAATCTGGGGCAAATACGTAAAGCATCTTCCTGTGGATGGTAACTTTAAGGAGGTTTTCCTGGCACAGCAGCAGATCAGAGGCTTAGTTTTCACACTTTGTGTAAAAATAGCATTGTGCAAGACACAATAAATGCTTGGTATTCGTGATGTACTATTTAAGGGCCAGGAAACGAATCAGGAATCAAGAATTCAAGTTACAACTTAGCTAAAATAAGAGTGTAAGTCATTCAAAACTGTTGATGTCACAAGACAGCCACACAAAAAAGGCATGAAAACCTGTATGCATTATTCATCCTGTAACTTTGATGTTAAAAGCTAAGAAACTTGAACAAGGAAAGATAAATGGCTTCTCAAGTTTTTTCTTTTAAAAATCAAATAAGGATGATTCAGGATAAATGATAGATAAGAGCTAATATGAAAGAGGGGGAAATTGCAATCAAAGTGCTGCAACAAAGTTTCAATGCAAAGGCTTTGCTTTTTGTATTCAATTACAAAGGATTTCTCTTTTAGGTACCAGCATCCTTTTTCATGTATATGTAAAAGATTTTAGCTATTAAAATTTCATGTTCAGTATGCATAGCTTTTTTCTTCTATCACCTACACCATGACCTCGTGTGAACAATTAGGAAGCTTTCTGAAGCATGGGCTACTACTGGTCATGGGACAGGAATAGAAGCAGCTGTGAAATCCTGACCTCCAAACTGGGCTCAAACATCAGCTTGCTCCAGAGCTTATGCAAGATACGTACACATTCTGCCCCTGGGAAAGTATTGATAATTACAGGCACTCTGACTGCATCCTGATTTTATTGAGGCTTACTTAATTATGCAGGCATTGCCCCTAAAATATGAGACAAATTGAGAGAGAGATCCAAAAGCACATGGAGGTTGCCCTGTCTAGATGGGAGATCCACAAAATCTTCTTTGAACGCTTTGCGCTCCTGAGAGTCTGTAATCATTGCCCTTTTTTGCCTAAGGATATGCTCAAAGGCCTCACCATCTTGGTTAGATTACTGATGTCAGCATCTTATATACAGGCAATTGCATTTGGGATTCACAAAGAAGACAGAGCAGCAACACAGTTCTTTAAGGGAGGCTCTGAGCAAACCTAACGCAGACAGACAACACCGCATTCATTACAAATCACAGTGCACCAGTCATTTACATTAGCTGCAAAGCCAAAGAAAGAGTGCCTTTACATTACAGCATACAGCAGGAAGGTTTGCTTATCTGAGCTTCCAAATTGTTACCTCCACACAAGCAGTTAGCACTAATCAGATGATAGAGTGGGGCTAGACAGGTGGGAGAAAAAGGCTGGGTGGATGCAAAGGCAGGTTGCGAGATGAAATTGATGAGGAATGAGGTGAAAATTTCACTGCAGTGGTGTGTGGTAGGAAGGCAGTGGGGACACCATTTGAAAGGTAGTGGCAGGTTTTGGGGTCCAACAGGAAGATGGCTGAGAAGTGGATGGAGGCACACTGGAGGTGTTCAAGCAACCAACAATCACTGCAATTGCTGTGAGTGCCCAAGCAAGTCATTGCTAATGGTACTCGCAGCCACTGATGCTCCTGCCAAGTGCATCTAGACAAAACACATTTGGAAAGACCAAGCCTAGGGATTACAGCAGTCAGCAGAAACTAGACGGACTGCACTTCCTCCTCAGCCCAAGGGAATGCAAACTCATAGCTTTTGGCACCAAGGCAAGTGCCTGAAACACGTGGCTACGTCTTAATGATGCTGGGCTGCCATGCAAAGAAGGTGGCTAGACTGATGCGGCTGGGAGCAGGCCTGTTCCCAGTGAGGCTACCTAGAAGCCTGGAGTCCTGGCCTAGGTCCTCGCTCCAAGCAATCTGCGGGTCTATGAACTTCACCTGGCAAGCCAGCGATTCCAAAGGTCAAAACAGAACGAGGAACTTCCCCACCCCGGTGAGCTCCCTTCTCTCTCACTCACAGACAAGACCTCGCATCTTCTTTCTCCACCGTGTCTCAGCTCCAAGAGGAGAGTCTCACAGCCTCTCCTAGTGCAGATGGAATATTTAAAAAACTGGAAAAATACATTTTATTTTTACACTGTTTGCAGTGAAAAATTAGGGCTATTCACTGGACTGCACTGAAGCACTCCTTTTCAGCTATATGTATTAGAGGAGAGATTCTTGATTCCACAGTAATCCCAGGAGAAAAATAAACCAGATGAGCACAGAATCACACTAGTTCTGCTCTGGCCTCATGATAATTGTTTTACAATTCAACAAATTAAGTTAAAGATAAGCATTTGCTTCACATGCAAGACTGTCATTCCTGCTTCATTTGTAATACATGGAGAGGGATTAGCCACATCAAGCATATGCTTTCATACTGTGGTGTAAAGAATACACATGAGAAAAATCACGTTTAGCTCCAATGCACCGAGAAAACTGTTTATAGACAACATATTCAAGAGCAGAGAGAAAAAAATGTTTTGATGAGGATTCTTCATCAGATGCACCCAGTGGACATGTGTACTCTGAAGAGCTAACACTGAGTCTGACTTGTGCTAAAACTGAGCAGTACTGGGAGAGCTGTGCTCAAAGGAAATGTCTGTTTCTGTAAACCCCATCACAGATAGCTGTGCCCATACGCTTACTTTCATTTCTTATTTGTTCCATTCACTAGTTTATAACCTAAAAGACATAGCAATTAATTTCTCTTCAAAGCACATTTATTTGCCCTACAAATGGACCAAAAATATGCAAAGACTACTTTGATTTTTATTATCTCACCTACATAAACATATTGAATTCCTTAACTCTACCAGGACAAAATAATGTTTTCTTTTTATTGCATTCCAGAGGAAGTTGTGCCTTAACTTGGATCTTATTTAACTGGTATTTATCTACATCTCTTGCTTCAAAGTCTCTTGTCAGGAACCAAGCTACCACCTCTGTTTCTCCGGCACCCTTAATACTCAGTCTGTAAAGCCCAGTTCTGCTGACTCAAAGATCAACATTGTCATTGCAGATGAGGAAAAAAAGCTTCCATACATTAAAAATAAGATTGCTTCATGGACATATCCTCTTTCTGAAGAAAGTATAGCTACTAATCAAAGAAGAGGTCTCAAAGTATCATCCCTTATTCCAAAAAAGTACAATCTTAATGATTATTTTACATCTCTTGTCAGAAAGGAAAGCATTAATATGAAATGCTTTAAACAGCCTTTGACGCTTACAGAACTCTTAAAATGGCAATGAGGCAAAGATCAACAAGCCTTTAAGAAAGAAAACAACTGGAAATGCTTTAGAAGTGGAGCCACTAAAGTACTTTCATTGATTAAATGCCCACTGGTATTACATATATATTGAACATGAACACATATAGCTTGACATTTACTGATCTGGTAATTTCATGGCTTCAAAAGAGGAAGGTAACACCTGTAAACTATATGACCTGAAATTTAGTCTCACTGAGCGAATTATAATTTTGCCATCAAATGAATGTAGGTGTTCATTTTAAATATAAGCACTTAAATGAAAAACATTTTTTTTAATAAAAAGGTTGATTCCATGTAAAAATGAAATCTATCACTTAAACCCCAACAACTTTCTCATTATTTCAGCTGTTGTACTCTTTTAATTCTTTATGTTCCTGTTGCTAAACTGGAATGGAAATGACTTTGTCCTGGTTTCGGCTGGGATAGAGTTAATTGTCTTCCTAGTAGCTGGTACAGTGCCGTGTTTTGGGTTTAGTATGAGAAGAATGTTGATAACACC
>JAVKLA010000030.1:20794943-20810745 GCA_034782735.1 Sagittarius serpentarius | reverse complement strand
CCCATCCCACTGGGTGGGGGGAAGTGAGTGAGCGGCTGCGTGGTGCTGAGTTGCTGGCTGGGGTTAAACCACAACAGACTTAAAGGAGATAAATTAACAGAAATGGAATAGTTCTAAGTCAGGTTTCAAAATTAATATTTTTTGCCCATCTGTCCTTCAGCATGTTGTCCATTCCAGGTCCCAATCTCCCCTCGCCTCCCAGCCACTAGCAAGATAATACAGATGGTTACTGCAAAGCTGTTAAGACATACATCTGAACGCGTATTTATTCACTTGGCAAGGTCCTGCTACAGCTGTAAGTCAATGCAAATCTGCATTACAATGTAGCTTCAGTCTGTTGCCTGTGTGAGAAGGCAGCCATGATATTAATAGTGCTCCTTAAGACAATGCCAGGCAAACAGGATGTAAATGAATGCAGTTGAGCTAGGTATCACAGCACTGTTAATTTACACCTCTGAAAACAAACACTCATTTGGGCACGTGAAACAAGTGTATATCTACACCTACATCAAAACTCATTTTCATTTGTTTGTTTTTGGAAGCAGAAACTGGTAAAGCAAGATAACTCCACCAGATGTCATGGTGAAAGAATACTGTGTAGGTGAGTATTTGATACAATCACCAGAGAAGAAAACCAGACTGCGGGGCTTTCTTCCATCGTAAGCACAGTTTTAATAAATACAGGTGTCAGTGCCAGTCAGTGGTAGTTGCTTTTGTTCTGGGCATGTCTTTGTTCCAGCAGCTGGGAGAACAGTTTTCATGTATAGTGAAAGAAATGTACTTAATAGGCAACACCTGAAAATCCTTCAAGAGAATAAACTATAGCAATAGAAAATGCAAGTTTAGAAAGCATTTCCTGAAAAAAAAAAAGCACTGGAATCTTCTCTTTATCTCAGGTCAATTGACTTGTCACAGTGGGAAGGGGATTTGAAAAGGAAATTGCAAGTTCTTAGCAAGTATGATTGGAGGAATTGAGTTAATAGCCAGCAATCAGTATAGGTTCGGTAGGGTACTTAAAAATTTAAATGTATGCATATGCCACAACTACAGAATGCCTGAGCTTTGTCTTGTTTGCAAAAAAACAAACAGAACAACAGGCAATTTAAATTTCAAACAAAAATGGTGATTTTTTACTTACTTTACTTTACTTGCTGAGTTTTAAGTGATCCTCCATTAAAAATTTCCCTCATTTCAGCATACGATTGAGGTATATAAATCGTATGTGCCTCTGGTCTTGTTTTACGCTAGTAATCCTCCCAGTACCAATAGGATCCTATATGGTATATGCTTTCAGATGATACGGTTTCTCACCATATGGAACGATGTTTTGCATCGCCATGTTGGCAGCATATAAATGAGTTTTGAACTCTATTTTTCATTGCCATTTCTTCAAGCCATTTAGCTTCACTAGCTTACTGTTTCACATGTCAAAAAATAAAAGGATAGTTTTCTGATTTGAGAAGCTGCTTTATCCATACTCTTGAATAATTGCACACTGTATTCAGCAAGCTACAGATACAAATGAGTATGACAACACCTCTAATGAGAAAACAGCCTAATTTGAGAGGGCAGGATAAGCCATCATCTCTCTAAAGAAATGTGACTATATCCCAAAAGCCTTCTTATCCTTCCTAATACAACACACAACTTTTCTGCACAGATTCTTTTCATCAAAATTACAAAAGAAGGTCTCACTGAGATGACCAGTAGTTCCTCTTTCCAACCAAGGAAGGCAGATATTACAGGTTGCAGAAATTTGTAGGTGGATAAAAGGCAAGAAAATTATAGGACAGTGACAAATATAGTGAATTTCATTTCCACAAGCTTTTAATTCCTCTGAGGAAGAGAAGAACACAGGTTTTCTATGGTCCTCTTTAACAAACATGCATACCCTGCAATGAAGTAGTATGAGACTAGGGGACTTATTCCAAGCTAAATGCAAACTAGCCGTGCCTCCGAGGCAAGGAAAGGACAGATCCTAGAAAGTACAGCATGGCTGGATGCCCACATGCTCAAGAGACTAGTAATTTTAGATTAGTTATTTTTGCGTTGTTTGAGAAACTTTTTATACTTACTGTAATTCTCTCATCTTTGTCATCTAGAGGGGTCCCATCTTTTTTCCACGATATAGTGGGTTCTGGGTGACCTCTTGGAGGCTGACATTCCATCACTGCAGGTTCACCCACGGCTACCATTACATCTGATGGATTTTGTCTGAAGTCATCCCGTAGAACTGAAAGAATAGAGAAAATTAAGTAAAAAATTAACCAACAACACAGCAATAGCACAGCAGTGTTTTGTTTTGGTCTTTAATGGTCCCTGATGTCACTGTACTTTGTATTAATGAACAATTCAGCTAATGAATCTTATTTGGCATCTGCGGATGGTCTCTGGTACTTCCACACAGTAACACAGAAAGCCCATATACAACTCATATTTAACTTCCAACAAACAAGCCAAGTGACTAACACTGACAGAGATGAAAGGCTGACACAGACACAGGACCGTCTGCACAGAAGAGCTGCCTCAGTGGTAGTACTTGGCACAGCATCCTGCCTAGTGTGTGAGCACAATATTCCTATTCACAGCTGAAGAAGGCACAATGTCTTCTGCCCAGGTAGAATGTGATTTGGGGAGATGCATGGCAGAGATTACTTTCTGCCCCTCTTTTTCTGAGACACAAGGTCAGTCTGCCAGTAACTCAAAGGTTTATGGTTAAAGATTGGCCACTGGCCATATGAATTGCACCCATCCCTGAATCTACGGCAAAAATGAACAAAGTAACTAAACTTCCCAGTTCTTTGATGACATTATAAGATGCTAAACATTTGTGCAGCCCTAGCCAAACTCATCTTTGCAATTTGGCTTGTGTCTTTTTCCAGCAAAAAGGAAAAATCTTTCCTGATCTCTGGGAGTCATACCTTAGCCTGAGCCAGGACCACAACCTTCATTTGGAAGAAGTCAATTTTACTTCTTTGTCATAGAAAGAAACATTTTTCTTGTGGTTTCATTACTAGAATTTGTTCTCATAATTTGGCCAAGCCCAGGCCTAGGAAACTCTAGTTCCCTCCAATCACACACTATGAATTTTATCAATAGCTGTGTGATTATTTTTCTTTTTGGGAGAGGAAAGACGTCATACTGTGCTCAGCAGACCATTACACAGAGACACAGTTTAAGAGAACACTGGCATTCCTAAGTCTTGCCAAGTAAGTGGCATTAGGTTTAATCTAAAAATAAATAACTCAAATGATAACAAATATAAAGTTCTAGTCCTCTCCACTGCTGTTACTCCACCCACACTGAACAAAGGATATGGTAATGGAAAAGTACATTACAACCAAAGGACTCTTAAGATTTTGGCAAAGCTATCTGTCACTCTTGCCACCTGCAACAATCTTGTGTCAACAGTAAATAGTGCGAAGAATTTGCAGCAAAAAATATATCCACCAAGCCATGGACCACAGATACATGGGCATTCACTACTGAGTACTGGTTTGGTTGTTAACGCTGCTTCAAAGCAAGGTGTGATTTATTGTTAGATGTTAAGGAATGTGAGTGTGCTTACAGATTGGCAGGTACAGCACTGCCACCAAACCATTCCTCTCTGTAGTCTTTCATACTGTTAAGTCCTTTTAAAATGGTCTTAACATTGGCATACTTTGGGACAGAGGTATATACCTGTCTCACACCTACTTTCTGCAATGCTATATAATCTAAAATGAAGGGAGGGAGCAAAAATGACTTGTAGTTTTTGTTTTGGAGTATTATTGGCAAATAGCCCTGTCAATAATCAGTAGGACTATCTTCTATTTTTTCTTCTCAAGTACATCTACCTTACATTCTGATACCCTACCATTCAGTAGCTACAGTCACAGGCCTATGTGTCCAGCTTGGCCCATTATAACATAATACACAACAGGGAAAGTTCCAGATTGATACAGAAGTGTAGATGCAAATGAAAAGCTATAAATACAGAATATTTTACCACTGTTCTAGAAACAGGATATAATTTCTGGAAGTACCAAAGAACATTTGTGCACCAACAAGACTGAAGTATATTGCAGATCTCACCAGACATCATCTGAATATACCAATCCCCTTCCATACTGAAGCACTCACATTTCAAATACTTCAGTTTAATTATTGATGTTTCTGGATGCCCTAGAATCAGGAGATACTGATGCATTGAAAGAGGATAATCAATGATAAAATGTCTCTATCACCTTAACAATACAAGCTACTACAACAGAATGATAGGACTTAATGAAGAAATTACAGAATAATTTAGGTTGGAAAGGACCTTTGGAGGTCACCTAGTCTACAACAATGAGATGCTACTGGATGAATATGTTCTCTTGGATAAACTAGGTCTCTTGAATAGACCTAATCTAGAAAGATTATTTAAAAAAAAAAAACAAAAAACCAAAAAAACCACCACACACCTATTGCTTGGTATACAAAAACCTAAAAAAGGATATCCCATCTAAGAACAAAGATTTTCTCTTTCTAAAAAGCAAAACACAGGGATATTTTCCTTCTGCGGACTTGGGAAAATAGAAAATGTTTTCAGCTATAAAATTAATCCAGGTTACATCTAGAGGAAATGATAAGTTTTCAGAAAGGGGAATGATGTCATTTTTAGTTATTCAGAAAGGTAAGTCAAAAAAACAATCCTTTAGCTTCCCTTCTGCTTTCAACAAAACTTAATAAAGTTTAACCTACATTCTCTTACAGCTTCCTTACTACACTCCCCTAAATACTGATGCATCAAAACTGGATACATAAAATTATTTTGGTTATGGGAGCATTAAAATACTACTGTCACACATTGGAAGCCTTATATATACTTATTCTGTTTATACTGAATATGACATTAATAACCAGATGCAACTTCTTGTGTTCCCAAGTAGCCCTCAAGCCATCCAGACACAGTAAATCATGTAGTGTAGGTGGCTAGGCTGACAGTGCTTCTGCTGAAGTCAAAGAATTTTTTCTATTTAATAGAGACTTGATCTGGTTTAGAGCCACTGGTCATATTATTACCTCTTTTTTTCCACTCCTCCAAACTAAAGAACATGAAAGAAGAAGAAATAGAAGTTGCACCAAGTTACTAAACCCCCGCCGTATATCCATCCAGTTCCCAGTGCCAACAGCATATGAAAGTGCAGAAGATTTTATTTGCTACACCACAGTTTGACTGCAACACAATAAAAGGGGTGTTTTGACCATGAGTAAGAAGCCTCTTATTACTGCTGAAGATTGTATCACTTGGCTAAAGCTAAGAGATATATAAAAAGAAGCGCACTTAAATTAAAAAAAAAAAAATAAAATGAAGTGATCTTAATAAACCGTAAGTGCTTTTCAAGTCTGAAAGACCTTGTAAATCTGAGGAAAGCCTATCAGATAGCATCTCAGATGGCTTTTAGCACCTTTGAAGCAACAAAGAAGTTCAGTACTTGCATAATAAAAACAAATTACTTCAGTAATTTCTACACTCCTTAGTCTTATATCAGCTTTACAAGCATAGTACTTGGTCTGTAAACCAAGACCTTTCACAAATTAACCCATGCTTAATAGAATGCCTTCAGAGGACATCAAAGGTCCAGGCCATAGATACATCAAAACAAGTATTTTTTTTCCATTTACTATGAATTATTTTGGCTCTAACATTACATTATGAAACGCTAACAAAATGTAATCCAGTAGAGATTACTCCACAGATAGTCATCATGTAATTATTTTTGCAGCTGTAAAGTAGATACATGCTCTGTGTTTTTGCCTCAGGCCCTATCAATCTTGCATAAAGTGATAAATTTAAAATTTTCTTCCCTTACTGAAAAAAAGTTATTTTTTTCTTTTCTGTCCTTCATAGCCAAGGCTCACTGTAAACTGAGAATACGTTTCCTTTCGAAGATACATTAGAAGTATACTTTGTAATCCAGTACACCATGTGCTTTCAGTCACCAAAGGGTCAAATTTCACCACATGCACCTCTTTCTACATATATGCAGCTGGAATGAAAATAGGTAAATTAAGAGGATGCTTGCCTTTTTTTTCTTTTTTTAACAAATTCAGTGTAGAATCTTCATAGATGTAACTTCCTCCCCGCCCCCAACATTTCTGACATACTGTGGGGGTAAGGTTTTCTAACATTTTACTCTAGTATTTTCTAAAACACAATGAATAATGGTCGTAATTATTGTCATTGCACAGCTAGGACAACTCCATGATCTTGCTGTGTGAACTCTGAACTCCTGTCTTTGTGCTGAAAACACTTTTATGCTATGCTTGCTGAACTAATCAGGTTCAAGAGCAATTTTAACTCCCCTTAAAAGTCAACTACTCATACAACTATTTAATACCATGTACTATTCAACCAATAAAACAATTGCAGTTTGCCCACAGAACCTTTTCCAGAGCAGAAAGGAACTAGCAATCATTTGAGGATACATTTTTATTGAGAAGTAACGTAAGTAGAGACGGCATTTTTTGTGTAAACCCCTAACAGTGCTTTTCAAAATGCAGCACCCAGAGTCCTTAAGTTCTTCGTTGGCTATACAAAAAAGAGTAGGGAGTCACTACTGGGTGAAATGGGAGGCAGGTGGGCAGGGTTTTTTTAATATACACACTGTAGATATTTAAGAAGGATTATTGTTAAAGTTTGACATTAAGTAACTGTGATCTAGTTCAAAGACAATAAAGACACACAAGAAAAAAGAAACCGACCAGAAGGCTCTAGTCAATAAGTGGAAAGAATGAATTTGCAAGGAACACACTAAATACTGTCATACATTGCAGATATCATGCCTTAACAGGTGGTATCATTTAAGAACTGGAAATAAGAAAAACACTTGAAAATTTTGATTACAGGTCTATTCTAGTCTGGACACTTCATCAGTTCAAAGCAGTGCACCAAAATATATCTGGGATCCCTAATCAACCAAGATGCTACAGCCATGGTCACCCAGTGAACAGAGGAAGAGAGGGAAATGAAGACGTTTGGGGTGTAGTTTCATAATCAGAACAAGGCAATCAATCTATTTCAATTCTTATAAAAGACATCATTCAGACTTGCTTCCCACTGACTCTCTTGTACTCTCCCAGACAAAGCACACTCTTTTGCAAGTCTATTCATTAGAGAGACATCAGCGAGCCGAAGTATTGCACAATTAGATAACAGAAGAGATCCCAACAATTTGCACTCTTTCAGTATGAAGATAATTGAAATATTTCTTTGTATTGTAGTACATGCCTCAAAAATGGGGAAAAAATAAAGTGAAATAAACAGAAGAAATATTCATTCCTCACACTGCTTTAGAAAACAACCAGACATCAGCTAATGAGCAAGTTTGGACTCAGCAAATAAAAACATGCTAACATCAAACTAAAAGCTAAAGATGAGCAATGCAAACTTAACAGCCCACTGCCCTGCCTTTTGGCTAATTTTGTTTAAAATCCCATGTAATAGGCTTTATTTTTTTTTTAATACCCACCAATTCTATTAATTCCTGTAAAAACATAACAAGTTTTTCAATGTTTCCCTTTTCCTCCCCAACAAAACAACAGTATCACAAAGAAAGTTTCCAGTTAATACTTAATCTGACTACTAAAATATGAGGAACAAAACAACAAAAATAAGCACTTGCTTTAAAATGCTGCAAGATTAAGAAAACAAAAAATGGATTTAGGAGGTTATATAAATGTTCTAATCCCATGAAGCCATAATCAAAGACAAACTAATTATGTCTTAGTCATGACTGAGCTGTTCTTCAAAAGCAGAACAGTTCCTGCAATTTAGGACCAGCAATGATCACTTTTCCCCACTACCTACTGAACTTGTAACACAAATTTACTACTAAGACACAGCAGACATTTTTGGCATTCAAATATATTATAAGATGCTTGTCATTAGGTACAGTGCTTCAAACCAGGTGCTTAATTTTAATTACAACTAACTTAAACATCAGCCAAAACTATGGTACCTTATTTAAAGACTTTGCTGGCATGAAATTTATACAGATGTCAGAATATCATTCTTAATACATGCATGCCACTAACAGGAAAGTATCATAGCACCTAATTAAGTTAAAAAAGAGCAAAAAATGCACGCATGATCTGATTTAAGTCAAAATGTATGTTACCAAAATGTGTTTTAGACCTTATTAAAATATTTAAGAATGTTACCTGGTTTGACCAAAAACCTGATCATTTACAAATGAGAAATATTTTTTTCTTAAGACAACCGCCCAGAAGTTTCCGTGCCGCCATGTAAAGTTAAAGGAAAAACTGGTTGCCTGAAAAAAATTATTTCTTTTCCTTTCTGAAGATGTTAAAAACAGGTTAACACTGGTGTTAACTACAGTACATAGTCATTAAAATGGAACAGAAGGAGTAGGGCTGTAAATAGTCAGAAGTTACTGTTATGGTCATCTAACAAAATCACTCACAACACAAGCAATAAATTTATGCAATGACCGAGTCCAGCAGTACAGTACTGAATGTTTCAAAAGATGTCCACACTTTTATAAGGCCACCAACAGGTAGGGAGTCACTTCACTGAGCAGCCAGCCAGCCTACGGCTCCTCACTTTCATCATCATTTTCAGTTCTCACCTGATTCCTGCTTTGAAGCACTTTGACCTCAGCTATTGGATCTCATGACACCATTCTCAGACTAAAAGCCACCCACAGGCAAACAAATGCCAATCAGTTCAGTACCTAGAACTCTAATCTTCTTTCAGCCTTCTCTGAGCTTCAAAACTATATAAACACGAGATGCGTGGCCTAAGTTTACCTCTCTCAGAACCAGCCCTCCAACGACACAGGACTTCCCTGATTACACAGTCTAAGAATTCACATTGAACAGATTTCCAGATATAAGAGACTGCTCACTGTAAAGAGTCTGATCATAAAGCGATGACCATCACTTAACATCATCACAGTAGAGATCAATTTTGAATCTTCCACTGTACATTTATGACAACACATTCAAAGTAATGTATTCATACAGTGCTGTCCTGCTCTGTTTTAAACTCTGCCCTTGAGCAAACCTCACCACCTCAAAGCCTGAAGAAACAAAAGTACTTTAAAATCAAGTGGTATTTTTGGTTTAGCATTCATATGTATTTGTATGAGTTAAGTGTTGATATCCTTGACCTGAATCTTTATAACTGAGATCACAGCATCATATGTATTTGTATTTCAAGCTCAAAAATGCAAAGTTAAAGGAAACAACCACCAACCCCCCCCCCCCCCCAAACAACCCTGCATTTTTTCTACTCTCCTACCACTGAGATCAGCTAGTTTAGTTGATTCACAAACACTTCCTCCATGATGTCACCATGGAAGAAATGGTAGGGTTAATGAATGCAAGAAGAGATTTTAAAAGGCTTTTTCTTTTTAATTTGATATTGAAACAATTTAAGATCTGCCTTTATGCTCTGTCTCTTCCTAACCTTTCGTATTGTGAATGATTTATTTTTAAATTTGAAATTACAACGTTTTTAAGACTTTGGTAGACACTGTCAGAGGCATACAGAAATTTTAACAGGAATTTAAATTTGGAAAAATTAAGAGTGCTAAAGAATAGTATTACCTAACTTGAATGAATGAAAATAAATGAATGAATGAATGAAAGGGTGAATAGTATACACAGAATACTAAACAATTCTGAGAAAAGACATTCAGAAAACTTGCATTCCTGCTACACACCACAGTAACAAAGAATTTTCAGCAATGGGAAATTACCTATTTCTCGTCAAACATGCAGATCTGAAAAATATTTTACTGAATCTGGTACCACATTCTGCTATAAGATTGCTAACAGATTAAAGGTGTCAAGGTGTCAGGGAGGGGTATTAAGTTCCTGTTATGAACCTATGTAATTTAGTATTAATATTATTAGTACTGCCTAGCTGATGACACCAGTAAAGAGCACTGGTGGTGCAAACAACAAAGAAACATAGCTTTGTTTTAGCACCGATGAACAGAACCAAGACGCAACCCCCAACTAGCTGAAACAGAGTTAAATATAGGTGGTAGATGGATGAAATAGCAGCAGTTAGATGTATGAAATAGCAGCAGTGAAATTAGATCACACTTCTAAAATGTTAACAAAATGTACTGCCTCAATTACTGTAACCTTTAAGTTGTTTTAAAATGTACTCTCTCCAAAGAGTAATGGTTTTGATCGATTGCTTTTTATACAGCAGCACCAAACTGGGATCTTAGTATCTACTGAAAGTCAATAGTTACCTTCTCTGGAAAAAAAATGTCATTCCCTATTACATTCACCAATACACGCTAGCAAATACAACACCTGCATGCTTCTAATCCATTAATGTAGAAAGAAATCAAGGAGTGCTGCACCTCCTGGATCACATCGTTTTAAAAGGTGCTGATGACAAATACAAGCGATATGCTTAAATCAAGCAAAATGCTACACTGCAAAAGCAATTAAATGTTGAGGCATTTGGCAATAAACATAGTGAATGCATATAAAGATGTTAAAATAAATATATTTATTGTCATTCGTTACTGTCATTAAGAAACTTACAATTGTTAACAGAAAGAAATGCATGCTTAAGGACCAGGTTCCAAAAAAAGACTTCTGTAAAAACCATTGGCTGAAAGTTACTGATGCTAATTACAAAAATTTATGGAAAGCACCCACAATCAGTCTGATTTTATTTCACTAGCTGAAGATTTGGGCTTTAAGTGTTGCCAGGAATCTTACTGGGCAACATAGCTGTCAGCCCATAACAGTATTACCATGTGTGGAAAGGAAAGTGAAATTAATTAGATGATGAATTGGCAATCAATTAAATGACCAAATCTGATAAGTCATATAAAGAGTAATTTTAACTCCTGTGAGAAGGGTAACTGACAGGCTTAAGAGAGCACGCTGCAGCACTGAGAAACCTAATTAAACCCTGAAGGATCTGTAATGCCTCAGGCATGTGACTCTCAGGGTATCCCTTAGGTTGATTGAAAATTGAAAATAGATAAGGAGAAGGGACCTAATTATTAATTTGATTGACTGTGTACAAAACGTGATCCCTCTCGACATCTTCCACATATTATGGTCTGGAACAAGGCATTTACTACCTGTAAGTCAGAATTTACCTCCTGGAAGAGTATATTCATTTGTACAGACTGCAGAGACGGTTTCCCTTCACTTCTCCTGAACATTTACATTTATTTTCTTTTTTATTACTACTATTATTATTATTTATTGTACATCTCATTTTAGAGTTTGGGGGTTATTTGAATCATGCTTAATTACAGACAATATTTTTAGTGTGACTACCACAGCAGATTTCCAAACTCACGGACACAAACCAAGGGGTTTAGATACAGTTCACAGAAGAACTGTGTCTTTGGGACATCCCAAATTAGTTTTCCCTAGGCAAAGAAGGGTTTGCATCTTTAAATCCAAGGATTTGGGTGTGTTCTGTAAATAAAGTTTTTTTTCTGTACACTCCAAATCAAGGTTCTGATGTTCAGTTTCCAAAGCACTGTTAAGTGCACTAGCCTTCCTTCAAAGCAGATTATAACAGAGAAGAAGAATCAGATTAGCAGCGAGACCTTGTCTTGGCCCTCCAAATAAAAGCATGAAGAGGAACCAGAAATAACAGAAGAGATATAAGGACAAAACAATGAAAGAGAAAAGGTGAGAAGACACTTCATCAAAATGCCAGTGTTTTTCTTAGCTACTTATCAAACCTTGTTTCACGAGCAGAATGGTTTTCCCTTTTAAGAAAGAAGACATGAACCAACCCAGAAATGCCAGTGTCCCATAATGCAGGATCCCAGGCAGAAAAATAAAGGAAGGAATACAGGTAGCAAGGACAGAAGCAAACACTTAGCCAGTTTTCAACAACAGCTTAAAGCTAGGATATATGGCACTGGCAAATAGAGCTAGACTGCAATTGACTCAAAAAGCGTTGCTGCCGAATAGCAAGCTACGCTGGCTTGAGATGTGAAAAACTGACTCTCTCCCCGTAGTTTCTAAGCTGGAAAATCCCTCACTAGGCCAAACCTGAAGGGACCTTATTTGTCTTAATTTGTGTTGTTAAAAGAGGAGATAGAACTATTCCACAGACTTGCCAATGAAACTGTAGCAGCACTGTTTCTGTAGTACAGGAAAGACTTAAATGGCCGATGCTTGTACAATTGCTTATAATCATCCGTTCACTCTGAAGAAGCCGAAAACTCATGAGAGGAGACATTTTCAAAGAAATATTCACATGCCTGCGATAACAATGTTTCTGCAGTATGCATAGCCATAGATCTGCATATGCACTATGCTACTGTTTTGCTAAGGTCCTGCCTTTAGACGACAATTTTAGCCACGTCCTTCTGCTTAGCATTCAAATTTTAGCATGTTATAACTGTACCACTACCATCAACGCTTTTTGAAAGGACTCGACTTCCATGAAAAAAATCCCCATTATGCTGTTAAAGTGACTGAAAAATATGACATTTTAATATCAGAGAATATACAGTATCATTATCACACTCAAACAACTAAGTCACTTCTTTAATATTCTGGAAAATGGTATTGCCCCATTACATCTGAGGTCAAGCCTGAAACATCAGTTAGAAGGTGCAAGATGCAGGCACTTCATATGGCTGAGTGGCTAATTCTAAATAATAGCAGAGCTAAGAACAGCAGTTGTTGGCACCAGACACTACAGCAAAGCCACACTGCTCAAAAATGTCGCTGAACTATTACATACACTTTTATTCTATTCTATTGTTCTGTTGTTATCATATACAATTTTATTCTCTTGAAAGGAACTGCAGACCACAGAACTTCGTCATCTTTTCTCACCTCTCCAGACTGCTATACAGCAGGATATATCCGAGTTCGATAGTGGCTGTTTCATTAATTATACTCTGCATGTACAAATGCATGAATATATCACTCTTATGGTAATGTTATCTTGTTTCTTTACCTCCTAAAACATTCAAGATGTAAACTGACAACAGATTGCCACAGTAGAAAGAGGTAAACCTTTTCAAAATTACATTTATGCCAAATATCATGTATTTTTCAAATTACTTTTGCTGGTTTAGAAAACATTCCAGGAAATCACCTCAGGGAAAAATGGCAGACAGCCTTATACAGAGGTCATAGAGAAATATAGTCTTCATCTAATTCAATTAACTGCTTTGAGTTAGATCCCAAACGGTACAGGCAAACGTTTGTTCTGTTTCAGGCATATTCTAAGATTTGAATCAGTCCACTTTCTCAGTATAACGGTACCATACACTCAAATTTTTTATTGTTCAAAATTTGAAAAAATCTCTAGACAGGTATCATAATGATTTACAATGATAGTTCTTCATTTAGACAATTATCCAAAGGCTTCAAATATTGTAGAATTCTATGTATACCATTACAAAAAGTAGCAAAGTTAACAGCTACAACAACGAAAAATGGTTTTGTAAGCAAATGGACATTACCAAATTCACCAAGCTGGAACTCTGAATTGCAGCTTTTGGAGATTTATACGCTATTGTAAATGGCAAAAGACAATAAAATCATGCAGAAAATACTTCTGCATTTGGACTCTTATTCTGGCTTCAATCCCTACGAGATATTCAAAGGCAATGTGCCAGTTGATAAATATGTTAGTATTTAATGTGCAGTAAGTGCTACTGAGTAAAAATCAGAGAAACACTGCCTGTTAGCAGAGTCTGCCTTATTGCTGGCAGGAAGGAGCCCATGAAGTTTTGGATCACCCCATGTGGTAAACAGCAGCCAGAAGTCTGATTCAGAATTAACAAAAGGAAACAGAGGGCAATGCTCAGTGTGAACATAAATGCACGTAAAGCCAGCCAGATTTCATTACTGAAGATTTTAATTTTGATTAAACGCTTCCTTCTATATTGGGTCACATTCATTGTTTTCAACCCTGTGTTTTCATTAATATTTTAATACACACAGAACGTTAAGTTGCATAACATCAGTGTTGCGGCTAAAGATAGCATCTTTAATAACAGCTACAAAAGAGATGCTGACATCCATCGCTGTCCAACTTTCTAACGCTGTGAGGCACTGTGAGCTGGTAGGGACTTCGCGGCATGCAGGACAACACGTCTCCACTCACCACCAAGCAAAAGGAAAGTGGATGACTGTAACATTAGCTTAGTCTGTTCGAAATAGGAACTCATAAATGTATTCAAGACAAAACAAACCAACATAACGGAAATGGCTGTGAAAGTCTAAAAGGATCAGGGCGGTGAGAGCATTTGGTGGAAATGTTGCTTTCACCTTTGTTTTACACCCTGTGAGAAACTGTAGTACACTGCAACTCCTTAAAACCTTCCCAGGAAACAACAGCAGTAAAGAAATTGTAACACGTAATTTTAGTAATTTGACTCTTGGCTTTTCCCCTCTTGTTTTTCGTATTTCTCACTCCTAATGCTGAAACTTAAGCTTGGACAAAATTCAAGAGACCACACTTTTTCTTGATTCCATACAAGCTGGGGTACCATTAGCAAAAGTACCTATGCTCGATTTCCTTTGCCATTGCGAACCTGAACTGTGGGGTGCCATGATACACTCTACAAAGACCTACCTACTCTGCCAGTTCAATTCCTATCACTCCTAAGCAGCCCATACAGGTTAGATTTCCATTAAGAATTGTTATAGAGAGAAAAAGCAATTGTGGTATTGTGTGAGACTAGGATTCTTTTATTTCTCTATGAACTCTGACTATAACCAAATTTTCACGTCAGTTCAGTGGACTGGTTCTTTTCTGTCTGTTTAAGCACAAAAAGTAAGCTTGAAAACATTATGACACTTGATCTAGATTATCAGTAGATGCATAAAAATGAAAGTAGATGCATAAAAAAGAAAGACTTTCTGTTTTCAGGACAGTTTTAAGAAGCAAATACATTGCGACTTATTTTGGTAAACAGGATACTGAGAAGCCAGTGCATTTGCAAGATAAAAGCTACTGGTATCTTCTAATAATTCACTCAAACAACTGAGTTAAGGGGGAAAAAAACAACGCCAAAACACTATCCAGATTGCCAAAATCCTTACACTTGTTTTTCTGATATACTGTGAGAATACATTTTTGCTGTTATGGGACTTTCTAGTACATGAAAAATCCAGCTAGTCTGGTGCTGCTTACTTTCATTGTTAGACACTTTAAAACTTACTGGCTAATGGCACTGTGGAGGTTATTTACTGTTACTCATTACTGTTAGTGTCTTTAGTGCAAAATAACATTGGCTTCAGCAGTCTACAATCAGGAAGAATTCCAGCTTCTGTTTTCCCACTCTACCTAGTTAGTGCAGAGAAGCTGTACCAGGCATGTCAGAATTTCAATTACTTTGTTAGGTTTCTGGTCTGTGTATTTATATGGGCCTGTAGTAAATACACAAGGTATAATAAAGAAATGAAAAATTAAATTTGGCTTCTCTTCTCTTCAGTTTGCTTCCAAACAAAGCAAAAACCAAACTCAAAAGCAAAATGAAAGTTCCTCTATGGATGTTTATTCCAGTACTTGAGTTTGGATCAGGACTGCACTGTGAAGGAAATCTCCAAATCTTCTCCACCAGCCTGGCTTTGATTCGAAACTTGGGATGGGGCTTGGAATGCAAAAACTGATTATTTGGAGGGGGATGGATGGAACTAGACCAGAAGATGAAAACCAGGTTCCAGTGGATGTTCAGGCAACAGACCAAACTGGAGTCCTCATGAAACACTGTAATGGGTTTACGTGGCAAGGTTTTGGTAGTGGGGGGGCCACAGGGGTGGCTTCTTTAAAAGTTGCTAGAAG
>JAVKLA010000030.1:20760309-20794843 GCA_034782735.1 Sagittarius serpentarius | reverse complement strand
CTGTTCAGTCAAGGAGGGGGAGTGAGAGAGCGGCTTTGGTGGGTACCTGGCGTCCAGCCAGGGTCAACCCGTCACAAACATGCACAGTGTGGACACCGTTTCTCAGGCCAACTGTTTCCCTCTATAAATACACTTCTATGGGTTGTACTAGTTGCAACTACTTGCTGTAGGCGTAATGTAAATAGAGCAGAACTAAGAACGTCTGATATAATAAAAATTCCTTACTAATATCTACTATAACAATCTTATAAAGGACAGATGATTTAAGTTCATATTACAGGTTTTCTTTCAGTGTATCTATCCATTTATTAGATTTTGGCTAGTGATTACAAAACCAACCAGGAGCAAGAGGGCTAACAGAAAAGTGATAACAAGCTTTCTCTTGTCAGGAAACAAGAAAATACAAAACAGCAAATAAGAATCTTCAGTGTCACCATGTTCACTCATATATGAGAATCTAAAGCAAAAAGAGAAATCCACTTTTGCTAAAGAAAATGCTTTGTTGCTGCTTGCGTGCTGGAATGAAACTGGCAACTTTCAGTAGCTTACCGTGACAAGTGATTACTCAGAAGCCTTCCTGAACTTTCAGACTGAGGCACTACAGTTAACTTCCTGTAGAAAATACTTTTAAATAGTAGATACTCCCAGTGTTTATACAAACTGTAAGGTGCATGTAAGTACTCAGTTTTCTTTGCTATGTTTCTTGTTCGCTTTACAGCAACAAGATACTAGTCTCAGAACTGAAATACATGGAGTTATTACATAGTACCAAAAATGCAATACATGTGCACTATGTCTAAATGTTAAAACATATTTGTATATTTTGGATTTCTTGGGGGGAAGGAGTGTATCTGTTGTGTCCTTGCTAAAGCCAAAGAAAAAACAGCATTATACATCCACAAATCCATTGGATCAATGAACCTGGTCTAAAATGGGAACCCTTAAGAATGTAATAGTAAGCAGGGGGAAAAAAGTGAGTGCTTTTATCAGTAAACAGAAGTAAGCAGTGCCACTAGCGTTTATTCCCATTATCGTATCAAACTTCTGTTCTCACTATAAGTCTGTATGAATAATGCCTAGGTAGCCTTTGTTATTTTAACATGCAAAACTGTACAAGAGACAAAACTATCTGATCTCTCAGAGGAAAATTTTTTAAAGAGCAAAGTGGTAACTCTATACATATTCACCTAAAAACCTAGTAACAAATACCTCACTAAATTCTGTCTAGGTTCACAGAAACAATTGGGATTTGTATATACATCATTTGGACACAGGCCATTATCAAACTATCTAGAGAGTTAATCAACAGAGGACACTCTCAGCAAAACAAGACTGATGCTACATAATCAGAAACACCACAGCTGTAAACAATGGAAATGCACATTATTCCCAAACAGTATAAATAATTTAAGACTTCCAGAACCGAAATTAATCTACATACCATTTGAAGCACACAGAACCACCAATTCAGACAGAATAATAAAAGGTAAGGGAAAAACAGATGGATAATTAAAAAGATACTTTCCAAGTGGGAATACACTCAGCTTAGCACTGCTGGTAACAAGTACAGAAATAAGTATCAAGGAAATCATATTATGTGCATGTGTATTTTACGTTTGGCATTTTTTTTCAGAAGGGATTGCAGTTTTTTTCCTCTGGTGTGATTGGACGCTGAACCTGCTATATCCATCAACATCTATCTGATTAACTCTTCAGCTTTTTGAAGCATCAGTATTTTATAGGGCATTCTTTGCAGAGAGATGGAAGCAATCTCATTTGCCCATATTTGAGATGGGCATTCTTTTAGCCCCCACTGCCCTAGAAGCCCATACCCTTTCATCCCCAGATGAAGTCTCAACAGCCTACTTCAAAGGAAAAAGATACTTATGGTGTCTTAACCTTTCCTTTGAAACTGAATCTGTAGATCCAATATCATCTAGCAAGGCTAATTGCATAGTATGCAAGGGAATTACTATTATTTCAATATAACCCACCACAGAGAAATGATGAAAGCTGAGGCACTGTTGTAACAAGCTTTACATAAAGACAGCACTGCAAACGCACTATCAAAGGTAAATACCTTGCACAGGTAAAACGGGAAAATTTCACAGATTATCTTTATAACCTTAACAATTACATTCAAATATCAGCCAGCTTACCCTGCAAAAAAAAAAACCCTTGGGAGAAGGGATGACAAGAAGAAGGAAAAAAAAAAGAGAGAGAAAAAAGAATGCAGATATGAAGAAAGTATGTCATTTCATGGTTAGATGTTACCATATATCTTTCATCATATTAACTCACTGTACTCATTTACATTCAAACCTCCTGACCCTCTGCAAGTTTTACGTTTTCCTATAACACAGGTCCAAATTACTCTACAAGTTGATTTAAGATAAAGTAGAAAAAAATATGGAAATGCAACGGAGAAACTAGTAAGAAAATTTCATCCTTAAAAAAAAAAAAAGTTATTTCTCATGCAGCAAGCAACAGCGCTAAAGAAACTTATGAAGAGAGTGGCATGTACACAAATGGAAGTATGACCTAAACAGCAATTTGGAAGACTCTTACTACATTAAACAGATTCTACTGTAAGAATGTAAACAAAAGGTGACTAATTTGGAGAACTGTAAGTTTGAAAGTAAAAAAGAGGAACCTTCTACTCCTCACCATGAAAATTCATATGTTCCATCAGTTCCATGATTTCCACCCATGCAAAACTAGAAGAGAAATACTGGAATCCAAGTTACAAAAGTGCCTAAGCATGTCCCAACGTTTCTGGAGCAACGAGTTTCAGATATGCTTAAAAGTTTTCTTCAGTCAGTGAGAGACCTGTCAGTTCTGCCAATAAATGTTGAAAGCAGGGAACAGGTCTTCAATCTTGTAAAAGTACAAGTACGGTGTTCAGGTAAAAAAACCCAAACAACTAAAACAAAACAACAAGCCCCCCCCCAAACCGCTAAACACAACAAAAAAACCTCAAACCCTGTATAACACTAACAATCATCATTTTTACAGAATGAGAGCTGCCTTCTCTGTTACTTCCTTATGTAGGAGTGGGGAGGTACAATTACATGAGTTACATTCAGCACTGCTTTCTGCTACTTGGGATTATACACCCGGGACTATGTATAAACTTACTCAGAACACCACAGTTGAACCCAAAGTCACTAAGGCCTGGTATGCAGTAAGAAGATCCAGCTCCACCTGAGGTACCAGGGATTCAAACCAGCTTTGTCCATTTATGATATACATTCAAGGATTTATTATTATTATTTTTTTTTTACATTTAGCATATCAGGAGGTTGGAAATTGTTAAAATGAATGCATTTGTACATTTATATATATATTCCCACACTGTCCAGATACTTCATCACAATAGCTTGTGTTTCTCATGTTTCCAAATCAATGTTACGTACTAGCATGTGCATGCATTGTTTATCGTAAAATAAAATGTGCCTAGAATTTACACGTTTACTTTAGGCAACATGATCAACCAGTAACTATCAATCACATTTTTAAAGGCAGACAAATTTTTCGGAAATGTACTTGATGTTACTTAGTAACTTTAACTATTTATCCATGTGAGTCAGTATTAGTAGCATCCACATTCAGCAAACACTGAAACAATCATCCACTATTTTTAAAAACATTTTATGTCAGATGTAAAAAATCTAAATATTTTTGTCGTAACAGCTACAAGAAAGAGCAAAGAAAGTAAGGTTACTTTTATTTAAACACAGAAATTAATATCTAGCACAAAGTAACACATTAATGATGTTGTAATTAAAATATTGTATTCTGAAAGATAAATATGTTAGCAAAGCAGAAGGATCTGGGCCTTATTTTATTATATTTTAATAGAGAGGAAACAGAGTTAAACAGATGGCACTCAGGATTTCTCAATGAATTCAGCATCTGTGAGTCCATGTTGCGTAAATGCCAATTAAAATGTGTCCAAGTAAATTCAAATCCCTTGCTGATAGCATGTAAGTCAACCTAGCTGGCTTAAAATCAAGGTTAAACTTAATCGTCTGCTCAACTTGTAACAAGTTACTCTCAAATTGTGCAGAAATTCCCAGTGAAATAATAAAACAGCGTTCCTATTGATTTGTATTTATTTACATTCATAACTCTCTTCTCAAGCGTTGGGCTGAAGCACAAAGGAAAAAAAAAAGTACTGTGTGAACCGTTTCACAAGCCCAAACTGAAAAAATACTTCTTTGATTTAAAAGGCTTCTGCAGAAATGTTCTGCAGAACTTTCGCTTTGGGTAGTTTTATGAAACAATTACTTTAGAAGTGTCTTGATAATTTTTATTAACCACACAAACCACTTTTTACTTTCCTTTACTCTGTTAGTGACAAATTACCACTGTCTTATATTAAGTTGTCATCTGAATTTTTCATACAATGCAAAGTGAAGGTTGAATATTACATAAAAAAATCCATACACAAAAGGCTATATTGAAAAGTTAAAGCAGCGTTGTTATGCAACCCTATAGCAGTTCTAATTCAATTTGGCATTCAATTGTCTTGTAATAATGCACAGAGGTGAACAGAAAAAACAGTACCTTTGGTATAAAAAAACCCCACCAAACACCACCCAAAAGCAAAACTCACAAAACTTTGAGATTTTGCCACATATTTCAAGAATTACAAAGTACAGTCTAGCAGGTCTGTACCCAGGAAAGCTGAGCATCCACTCTCATGAGAAAAGAGAAGGCATTTTTGTGATGTGCTGAGACATCCATAAAAACTTGGTATCATTGACTGAACTAGGGCAAATGTACATCAAGCAAAGCTTGGATCTTTTGCAAAGCTAATCAATTAAGTCCCTTTATACATAATCCATGTGTGCAGCCTTTTCCCATACCAATTATTTCATGCTGGCAGCATTTTGTTGAGGAAAAAGCCAGTCAGAAACTACAAAACATACAACACAACAGCAAATGAAATTAAATGCCTGAAGTGCAAATTACTATCTAGGAAATGAAATCTGAACTATTCATGCATGTATACATACTAGTAATAAATTAAATGATGGTAGTCAGCGGAAAGATCTAAATGTCATTAAGTAGAGTGCAGTAGAAACACTGGTGCCACACTCAGCAACTATAAAATGAAAGCTTTCTTTGAAAGTGGGAAAACAAAAGGTTTACCACTGTTTTCTACAATAGTAGGACTAAAGTGACCTAGCAAGATGGATATGCATCCCTATGTATTTTTAGATTATAGAAATCATACTGGATTTTAAACAGTTCACTAATTCAACAAAATCTGTTTCTTAAGGCACTGCTGCAAGACTGGCTGGGGAAGACATCATGTCTTTTATGGAAGGCCAACGTTCAACAGAATGCACACAAGGAGCCTGATTTTCAGACCCATTCATCACTGAGCTATTGAAGCTCTGGCTGAGAAGCACCACCCTAAGCATTTTCATAACAATAGGCAATGGTATTGGAGAAGAAAGGAAATAAAAAAACCCCAAAAGTCGGCGTCCACAACAGACATGCTTCCTAAATTGAATTATGAATTGGGTAATGTCAGCAAAATTTCCAGATACGAGTTTAACTAAGTAACGACACCATACTACCCTGGACTGCCTTGTGACTTTTAGACTTTTATTGCAGTACAGAGGGACTGCAGTAGGAATCGTAAAATACTAAAATGTTGAGGTAGTCAAAGGTCATATAGTACAACCAGACTGACTATATAATTTACTGGGAAAAACAGCACATGGTCCAAAATAAGAAAACGTGTTATTCAAAATACCCAAGAAAAATATAACAAAACCCCTTCCGAGCACAGGTAGCATTCCGCAGAGAGCGAGGCTGAGGGAAGGAAGGACAGAATAACTTGGCACTGCTGAAAACATGACTTGGTGCACACTGAGGGTAAGCGAACAACCGACGGCGTCCGCTTCAGGCCCTTTCTGTCCTCTATCTTTACCTTCTGGGAGAAGCATTTCTGCTCAACTCACCTGAAAAGAGGATTTTGGGGGAAGAGCAAATTCCAACAGATTAATGGAACAGCCCTCAAAAGTCAGATTTGCCTTAATCCCCTGCAGGAGAGTGCCAGCAAAGAGGAAGGAGAGGTCTGTGTGCTGTGCTCTTTTATACTTCTTTTGCTCTCCTGTTATTATTCCTGATTGCACCTGTACTTAATTTCTTCTATGGGGTGATTTTCCAACCCTCTTCAGAGGCTTTATATCCTTCGCTTAAAAGTTTCACCAAAGTCAGGACAGGCCCATTCCCCCAGTCAGCTGACAATGGCTGAATGTCACAAACATCACAGCAAACGACAAGATTTTTGAAAATGGATTCAGACCTTTTGATGAAGGAAGCATCTCTAGCTTCACAAACAAGTTTTGCAACTGATGATTCAGATATATTTGTCTCAATGGTCTTGGAAAACAAAGGCAGAGCACCCAAAAGGACGGACAAGGCCCTCCAAGCACTCACAACGATTGTAATGATATTTGGATTAGATTCTTTACTCCAGCTTGCAATGCACAAAATAGTATGATTCAATAATTGCTGTAATTCTCTGCAGTTGCACAAATAAACGCTTAAAGATTCAACTGAGAAGCTTGCATTGTTTCCTACTGTAACTGCTGCTCTATTTATTCAGAAGAGGTGACCTTCTGGTAACCTTGTTCTGTGGCTATGAATGAATGGAAATTTGAGTTTGACCTCACTTTATGACCTCTATAAAAAGAATTATACTACAATGATTTTGTGTCTTTATGTCAGCATGTCAGATAAATATTTTATTCGATTGCTAACTGGATAATGCATTTTCAAAACAACTCACAATGCTGAATGTATTTTTAAAATATATTGCTAAATGAAGCAAAAATTCAACTAATTTTTTAATTTTTAAATATATCTGACATTTAAGAAATATTGGACATACTTGCCTTAGTGAGAATGCATTATGCATTAAAAAATTTTTAGCTTCCATTAGGAAGTAGTACCTATGAATAATGCATCTTTTTCTAATGTCTTTTTGTGTACACAAACCCACCAATTTGTACCTAGCTTAAAAGAAATCTAAATTACAGGTAAGCCATCTAATGTGTCCCTTACTACCTTTCGGCAAGCTTAGTCTAATCGGAGTTTTTCCACTAAATTACCCAGATCAACAGAAACGCTGCACAATTATATCCTGCTCTCTAAACCAGCCCATGATCTTTGCTCATGTGGGTAATTGCCAGGGTGGAAAATTGCAGTGAGGATGATGGTACAGATGTTCTTTTTCAGCTGACCAAACAAAATGAAACAAAACAAAGAATTCCTGTTTCATAATGACTTCTATTTAAAATGCACTGGTTTATACACACTTGCACACATATAAACAAATGTAATGGGAATTTTCAACAGATTTTTCTAACGGAAGATTACATTCTTCTGTTGACGGTACAGGAGAAGATTAGGTTTTAAGGGAGAGAAAGTATTAATAAAGCATCAACATGTGACAAACAAATGTTCAATGTTTGCAAACTATAAGAATGTACACTATGATACTTATTAAGTTAAAGTTGTTGATGAGGTTTCCAAAGCAGGATAGATAGACTGGAGAAAATCTTTTTTACCCGTATGCAAAGACAAAAGACAAGCAATCTCAGCGCTGGCAGGATAAAAAGATTTGCCTGCAATCGTTATTACTGCTACATTTACTGGCCCCCATCACTGAAACCAGAAATTGCACTTTAAGGGGATGAAGGCAGGTCATAGGGAGTAATGTCCTATGTATTCACCAGAGACTGCTGCAGAACCATGCCCACAGAAGGGACATCTCATGAAATCCATTTTCCAAATCTCACAAACCCCTGCCCCCCTCCCATCTTGTTCTTCTCTCCCCACAGGTACTCCTTCCTCTGTCTACCTTTGGGAGCTGTTCTCCATTATATGTTTGTTCAGTGAGATTCTACCAAGTTGTGGGATTTTTTTGTTTCTTACAATTAATTATTTTACATTGTACCCCAAAACCATCATTAGGCATCATTGCTGTTAGTTGAGTTTTGTTAACATTTACGTTATTTCCAAAAGTGCCCCACTTATTCTCAAATACAAAGCAAACCAACAAACCAAGCAAGCCCTAGCAATTATTTTGCATCGACATGCATTGGCACCAGTCTTCAGTTATAGCAATACAAAGCGATCAAGATTTTTCTATATTACAGGGAGACGCAACAAGAAAAGGAGACACAGAAGCAGGCAAAGGTGGTGGAAAGCTTAGAAGAGCACCTGTTTGAAGCCAGAACACCATAGAATCCCTTTGTATAAGTGACAGCGGTTGTTTCTATCAAAAGGAGTAGCGTAACATATATCAGAAAAGGAGTTGGAACACAGCTTGCGCTGACTCGAGAGACTATACTATGGGCAGTAGTGAAAAGCAAATTGCCTTCCTTTACCCACACTGAGAAATATCTGGGCTGATGACCTTCCACCAGTGTCCCCAGGAGCCAGGAGAAACTGAGATCTGCATTGTTTCTTACGTTTCAGTCCCTCATCAGCAAAAGTATTTGTATTTCAGAAGGAGGATGACAAAAGCTAACGGGTGTCTTATATGCATAAAATTTTGGTTTTGTGAGGGGTGCAAGAATCTGCATCTCAAGAACAGCTGCATAACTAATTCTCATGAGGTAGGCACAGGCCAGAGACAAGCATTGCCCACCTTCTAGAGTCTAAGCAACAGTGCTTTACTGTTGTCTGTCTTAAAGCACACTTTTGTCCTAGTTTGAGTTGCTTGGACACAAATAATACTTTCTTTTTCAACATGGATATGAAAAAGACCAACAGGCATCCACTTCACACTTGGACAGCATACTGCTATTACTTATCTCGAGGGCTTCATTACATCTAAGCTTAATATTAGGGAAGGAAGAATGACTCAAAGTCAACCTGAGACGGGGCATTAGGTATGGACTAGCTACCCTCAGCCTCATTTCTCACAAAATTCAGATTTATTGACACTCTTTACAACTCCTTTCATTACTGGTTCCTAACAGCATTACTGATCATTTCTTTCAGATGATTCCATAACTACTGCCTCTCAGCACCGCTTTGCTATTCACTGTAAATATCATGTGTCAGAAAGGGAATAAACATCCACGTATGGTATAAACTGGAACTGAGAATCAACTATATTTTTTCAGATACCTTTTTATAAATCATGCCACAAGCCATCTGCTCAATGTTAGGCTAGACAGAAGCAGCACCAGAGGAACTGCCTTTCCCTAAGGTTTCTGAATACTGATAGAGAACAGAATATGCAATTATTTTACAATAATATATGCACTGTTATGTATGCATATTCCTGTATGATCTCTAACCATGAACAGGGATGAAACTGTTCTTCCTATCAACCTCAAGTATGTGTTTTATTTATCCTCATTTAGAATAAAGTAATCAAAAACAACTGACAAGTGTTTAACAATAACAAATACATAATTACTGAGAGTTACAGATGGAAAGAATAAATCCACTATTTTTCAGCACTTCGTAAGTGTTACCTATCTGGAGGAGAGTCAGTTCCCATTTGTTTCCTCTGCAGAGTACATCTGCGTAACTACAGGCTAGGCTCACCCTCGCTTTGCAGTTCAGCTTTATGGGCAACCAAGACAAAAATATAGCATGCTTTGGGCTACGTTTCTCTCTAAACCAGTCTGTCAAGGATCACTCATACAAGGCAGGTTCCTGAGATGCTGACTATTTCTTGCATATGCAAGTGACAATGAGTTAGAGGAACCATTTCATTTCTGGGCCTAAAAGCCACAGACTTAGTTGATGACAAAAAGATCTGTCATCCTCTTACACTATCAAATATTTGCTCCAAGAGAATGAAGGGGAGAAGGGCAAAGTAGAGAACAACTTATTCACTGCCTCATAACGGAAGTCCGAGGCATAATCTTTTAGCTACTTATGTCTGGTTAAGCTAAGCACTGAATAGGTGTTTCTCTTTCCCCGGCCGTGGCAACAGCTCCGGCTGATCAATCTGCACTTCTCTGAGAATAGTTGAAAAGAGCTTTTTCTGCAAAAAGTATCAACTTCAGAAATTTTCGGAACTGCTTCTTGGTTTGACTTGAATCACTGAACAGCTTCAACAAATATGCATTTAAATTTCACGTATGTCATATTAACTATACTTAAATTGCCTCCCAAACAAAACAAAGAAGGAAAGGTTATTAGCACTGACACCCATAGTATATACGCTGGTGGCACACACAGGTTACCTCTCACACACACCCAAGAGGTCAGCAATTAAGCTCACATCTCCTTGTTGTGATTCATGGAGAAACTTTTAATGATGTCTTTCTGAACAATGTCTCAAACACTAAGCTTTTGGTTTATCTAAACAATAAAAATCTAGTATTGGCAGCTCCATCCTATTCTTATTTGTGAGCTCTGTTCTCCGCAAAAAGTTAGGCATGTTACCGGAGTAATTTAGCATGCAGCAGTTTTAGGCTTCAAGCTGCTTTATATATTTGGTGTTGAAAATTATCTTTTTTTACAGTGATACTGTCAAAATTCTTCCCTTTAGCAAACATGTCAGCATTTAGTTTATTAAGTAGTACTTGTAGCTTGTAATAAAACATACTATGACATGGCTTGTATTTTTGATGCCGTGTTCACAGCAAGAGCTGGATGCGCACACTATGGAATTTACCAGTATTCACACGAGGCTTCAGTGACACAAAGACGTACTAACCTCTTGGTGCTTCCAAGAAATGGGAAGTTCTTCAAAACTATTTTAATCAAGTATATACCCACCAGCACCAAAATGAGAGCACTAGGACTCAGTCAGGTTAATTTATTGTTGTTTCATGACTTTGTCTAAAAGCTTGCAAAATGTCAGCAATGTCAGAAATGGATCACGCAGGATTATTGTCCACTGAGTATACCAGTCTGCCAGGGCATCATCTAAGTGCCATTCCTGTTCCACTATATATATATTCTATACACCTTGCATAGGCCACTCAGGGTGTATCTGCCTCCCGCAGACAGACTGCAGAGTAGCTACAATCAAGTCAGTACATCCCCATGGTGTGGTACCAGTGATGTGGGGATTCCACGAAAGGCCCGAAATCAGTGAAGCCACATAACCCAGCACCCGAGGTAACAAACCTGCTCGTCAGCGTTCACAAATCTGGGAACAGAACCATGCTGGTTGCCTCTGTAGTGTGAACGTGCTTTTACTTTCTCTAGTCCCAGTTTCCCGTCTGCTAAAACACGTAGCTTACCACACAGCTAAAGGTCGTAAAACATTAGAAACATGAAGGCCATATGAAAACCTCAGATAGATGTAGAAAATGACCTAGATCTAGACATAAATACTGAAACATAGATAAATACTGAGAGGATTTAGATCACTGAGCCCTTCAGAAACTAAAATGGCTTTATGTTAATGAAAATCTCTCCATATTGCCAAAAGTTCATGCACTTACGTTACGAAACTCAACTTATTCATAGCTTTCTGTGCTTAAGGTCCTATTTTTGCCACAAAGACAGAGACATTTTCCTTGACCACGCTATCAATATGTTAACCTGAGAAGGTATTAACAAGATGCTTCACTGTATTTGTTACACCCACATTAAATTCCAAAATGAAAGGCTGCAAACCAGTCATTAAATAGATTTAAATCATACTGAAACTGTACAAGTGAGATTTTCTATTGTCTGTTTGTAACATAAAAAGCACAGTAATAATTTACGTGATATGGATCTGATAATTTCCATTCACCTGTTCTAATGGGAGCATGAGGTTAATAAGAGATGCCAATTTAAATGAAAAGTACCATAATTGGAATCTCATCTTTTCATTTGCTTGCATACTATCAAATCCTGCAGAGTAAACGCCTGTCACATTCCTGTGGCAAAATATATGAGGACTTTACATCAATGATTTTTATTGGATAATGAGGCTGCTGCCATACCTGGGTATAGGCTATCGTTTTATGTATGCTCAAATTAAATTTACTTTCTTTAACAAGCTCCTTGAAGATCTCTTGATATTAGGTGTACTCTAATTATTGCTGTACTTTAAAGTTGAAAGTAATTATGTTACCTTGAATTCAAGTCAGATTGTTAAAATACAGGAATAGCTACAAGAAATGACAGGAAGAAAGAGGACAGCAGTTCAATATATTCATGGAGCGGGACTACAAACAAGCATTATACTCTTCCACAGATTTCCATGTTTTTGAATTGCCTAAATAAAGATAATATTTGGTGACAAGACAAAAATCCATAATCTTAACAAAATCTGCACCTTGATAGATATGATTCAATTCACACCACAAACTGAAGAAATCTTTCTTATTCCCTTCCATCCCTTTTTCACATACAAAATCCCCAAACTAAGAACCAACAGTTCCACATGCTTAAAACACACAGCACATATTTATATATACACGTGCAAACAAATATGCACATGTTCACTGTCCATTTGTCGGCAGTTCGGGAAAAGCAGGTGATCCACTGGAAGTCCTGGTACCTCCCAAGATCCCAACAGTGGCTTTCTGTCCTTCTGATTTCAGAGGAGGCCTTGGGGTTGTAACAGCTACACTAGCCCTAACACAAGAATGTTTCCAAGCAATCCTGCTTCCAAGCATACTATGGGATTTTTTGGAGTGGTTTGTTGTTGATTGTTTAAAAATAATTTTAAAAGCCTCACGCACAGGCCAGCTCCTATGTAATTTACCTGAGAACTTTTTTCAGCTAACTACCATGATTCCTCCTGTGGTTGTGGCTGTGATTCTGTAACGCTGCTACAAGCTCATTCATCGCAAGACATTGTTGGATCCTTTTTTTCAAGAAAAGAATGGAGAAGAGAAGAACGTATGTTAAAGTAATGCCAGTCAAAAAACTTACACCAATAAAGCAAATTCAGAATTTAAGATAAAATATAATTCCTTACTTATTGCACTGAATAACTATTTATGATTTTATATTTGGGTACACTGGCGGACGGTACCAAATTTCCAGGCATTACATAAAACCACCTCCACAGAAAAGACAACTATTCTTTTTGTTTTCTTTGGTGTTAGCCTATTATGATTTTGAAGTGGTTAAAAATGCTTCCTGAAACAAACTTGTAGCTCAAGTACAAATGCATTCATATGTGTAGTAAGTGGAATGAGTTTTTAACACAACCAATAAATCTTCGTGTTGAAGTACTCTGTCATCACTAATAGATCATCTATATTCTGCAAATTAATTCATTTTATTAATTCTAGTATGGAAGGATTTTTAAAAACTCAGACTCTAGCCTACATTTAGGTTTGCATTAGACAGTTCTAATCATGTGATTGAATAATTTTCTGAACTAAAATTAAACTTACACCTAGATAAAATGAGCAAATATTGGGTCTGTAACAGCAGAGTCTCCATGGAAGGAGAGCCAAACCAGTAATTTATAAAACTGAACTCCATTTCAGTGACACTAAAATAATAGAAGGATTTATGAGTATTTTCCTTGTTACACACAGATTACTGTGTCATCTAGGTGAGGCTGAGGACTTGAGAGTATTTCACCTAAACTAATAAACCTATTTACTGAATCTGAACTAAGTGCTTAAGTTTACTCCTAATGAGTGTTGACTGATCTTGGCAAATAATGTGTATTAGACCACACATAGCTGAGCCAGACAAGTCATCACTAGTCAGCATGTCCCCAGGGGACAGAATGAATAAAAGTTGTTTCTCAGCTTATTTTTTTTGAAGGATCACCACAAACGCTCATGTTGATAGTAGCACTATCTTGACATCCTTTCAGAGCTGTTCTTAGCACTGGTAATATCTTGTCTTGTTGAGACTTTTAAGAAGTTAAAAAATGGAGCCATTTTAACGGTTTATTTTATTTTTATCTATCCAGACACTTATAACACACTCATCACCTCCGTGTTTGTAAGCCTCAGATTTGAGTGTTGTCATACAAAGGATTAGTGTGCAAATCCCGCAGGGCCTGGAGCGCTCCACGTCTAACAACAGGTTTCATTGCCAGCTTCCAGCGTAGCAGCTCTGGGGCGGCAAGGGGCTCTACTCCAAGGGGCGCTGGACTGGGGGTCAGAGGACCTGGCTGGTTTGACTCAGCTTTTCCTGACACCCTGAACAACTCACGTCACATCTCTCTGCCTCAGACTCCAATCAGAATGGGAACAGTGCTATCTCTCAAAAGCTATGCCTAGAAAGCCTAAACAAAAATTCTGTCGCTATGAGTATTCTCTATGAAAAATGCACAAAACACCACTAAAAGGTTCAGGGTATTATCACATCTAATTGCTTCTACCAAAAGCAATGCTGTAATGCCGCCAGCGCTGTCACCTTCGTGAAAGGAAAATAGGAAAAATAGTCCTGAGCTAACGAGAACCTAAACATAAAACACTGTGCATTTAAAAGTTTTGCTGCTTTCACTCAGTTGAAGTGAGAACATGAAAAAGCATTTTCACCCCCCTGGTTTCATGGAAAGTCACTCACGGCTCAGATCAGTAACCAAACGTAACACGTGTCCTATGCATCTGTGCTGATCTCTTGACCCAAGTATGACTGGAAGAAGGGAAAAGCCAACCTTTCCGGATGTACCTTTCATCACAAAAGTAACTTGGCAGAATTATAAACTTACTGCTCCCCGGACATCTTTTTTCCTAGATGTTCTGACTGCTGGGTTCAGAGCAGGTGAGCACAGTAAGGGGTGCGGGGCACCCTCCCCGCCGGGGGCTGGGCTGCAGGGGCTCAGGGTCGCCCCAGCTGTGGTGCCCTGGGGAGAGGGTCCCCGACAGTGCAGTGGGGAGGCAACGGCCAGGGCCAACCCCAGGGATGGAGGACCGCCTGCCCCCCCTGCCCCACAGCCTGGTACAGAAATGCAGAGGGCCGATGCTTTCAGAGAGAGCAATGAAGGGTGCCTGTGCGCACTTGTGCCAGCAAGACTTGGGAGACACATTCAACCTCTCCCCACCAGTAAATGCAAAAGTGCGTTGTTGAAGTTCAGTTACTGTACCTAGTTGTAACTTGACTTACTCTTTCATGGGTGCTTACATCTGTGCTGCCTTTAACCTGGTTTTGGTAAATTTTACAGCCATTGGCCTCCCATAATTTTCTCCATAGTTCAGTTGTGTTTAAAATAAAGAAAATTCATGTACTGTGTTACAGAGAAGTGTTGTTACAGCCAGATAAATGAGGCCTTCCGTAAAACATTTTAGGTGTCAAATCAGAATTAAAGCAACATAAACTCTTCCAAAACAATATACAGATGTTCAGTCTTATTTTTCAGTTGCACAAATTGTAAGCTCAAATAACATCAGGTTTCAAAAAAAAAAACCCAAAAACTCAAACCCAAACCCCTCTTTTTTGGCAAGGATAGGTATTAGAGGCAGATGATTTGGAACATGACACTGCTTGCACCACATCACGCTACTGACCGTATCACCGCACAAGAAGCTGGAGCTCTTCAAAGGTTATTTTAGAGACATCAGAAACATTTGCAGCCTAATATAATAATAACAACATCTCCTTAAAAGTAACAGTGCATCTGCTAAATCTCTTTGTGCAAAGGACACAGCTTATTTGCTCCCTGGAGATTTTCAGCTGTGCTGAATATTAGCTTGAATGATCATAAACCCCCAAATATTACCTGCCATTAATTTTTTTTTAAGTACATTGTGAGATGGTCCTGAAGTTCTTTTTAACTACACTTTTTGTTACTTGTATGTTTCTCAGATATCTAGGATCTGAGGCAATAAAATCCTGGCTAAAAACAAAAACGAACTCAATGTTGGTGTAGTGTTGGAGGAGGAAATTAGCATGTCCTTTTCATACAAGCTTCAGACAACCTGTAAAAAGTAGAAGGAATTGGGGTTTCCTCTAATTGAAACCTAGTATCCAGATAACTTGCACACATCTAACCTTTGTTCCCTTACTACAAAGCTGTTCAATTACACATGGAAAAATGGAGCACAATAAAAGCTATGGCATCTATTCACACCACAGGAATCCAGTTTAATTATTCCCACTAGGAGATATGAAGTATTTCCTAATGCAAATACTGGACTCTCAGAACACTGACATCAAGGACCTGCACTGTGTTTTCCCCCACAGGGAAGGAGTATAAAAAGTGTTGTATTTTACAGTCAGTTTAAGCACAGTATTTTCTGATGAGTCTGCTACGGAATTAAAAAGGCAAATCTCTAAGTTTTCAGTAAAGTCCTTGCAGATTTTCTAACATGAAATATGAATCTGCATAACGGATTACTGCAAAATACAGCTATTTCTGTAAACACTGGCAGAAAGGTAACACAATATGCTCTGCATTCATTCATGGACCTGCCATTAAGATGTAAGTAACTTTCTGTAAGCGCAAAGCATTTTAGTGCTGTGGTTCACCATTAGTTATGTGGTTACAAACCAGTACCAGTTACAATCAAAATGGGTGATAAATTTATAAAACATATCAAAGACCAAAACCTCATTTCTAAAGAAATGCCTGATAGTGGCAATAAACATTGACTTTAAAGAGGATTTTAAAGAGGGTAGACTGATTTGCTAATGGTTTAATCAACAAGTCAGAAGATTTTCATGGCACAAAACTCAAAACTGAAGCTTCAACCTAAGCCAAATTAGTATTTACTGCCAAACACTGACTCCAACCTCTAAGCAGAGGAGTGTCATCCCTGCTCTCTGCCTGTGCTCCACCCTTCGACCTTGGTCACCCCTTTCATCAGCTGCTCTCACAGGCCTCCTTTTCCACTTCCAAGTTATTTCCAATGTCTTCTGCCGGTGCGTAAAGTAAGGCAGTCTCCAACAGTGACTCTAGGCTGGTAACCAGGGCTCCACCACAGGAGCTCAGCTGCAGCACAGCTGACGGTCCTCTACACTACGTACTCGAGTACTATAGAAATAAAAGTGTATTATTTTCCATCTTTTAAAATAAATAAATAAAATGTAAATATGAGGGGAAAAAAGGTCCTGACTCTACAGACTACCATACAAAGAGTCCCTTTTATCTCCCCAGAGTCTATGGATTTCATGCGAAGTTGCCTGAAATAGCATCTGAGCCCCAAAGCACACATCTGTCACAAGCAAAAGCTTTTATTCCAGTGACAGAAATAGGAAATAGGTTTTAAGAAACTGTCTATGTATTTTCATGAAAAGCATCTTTGATCCTGGGAGGAAAAAGGATCATGATTGGGCTATACTACAGAAAAAGTCACAAAGTTTAATTGCGGAAGAAAATTGGGATTTACGTTGTCCTCCATGCCGTGCTAGCAATCCAAACATTCTCATTTATACCAGAAATGGTTTGGTTACAGATCACACTTATAAATAAAAGTAAATTGATTCTCAGTGTCTACGGTGAATGAAATATATGCATACGTGAATTATATACATGCATATACAAGTCTTCATCCAAAATACTGCAGCTAATGTAGGCTCTTCTTTCAGCCTTATGTTCAAAGGTACAATTAAGCATTAAAAAAATCTGTTCAATTTAACATCTCTAACTTGATATATCATTTCAAAAAAAGCTGGATAAATGAAATATTTCAGACAAACGTGGCAGATTCACCAGTTTAACTTCTGTACAGTGACATATACACATCTTTGCCATACACATAGCTTAAAATTGCTACCATGTGTCAAGTAAACTTTTACAGATGTTCAGCAACAGAGTTCAAAGAAACTGCATTATGTCTTCCTGGACATATACCAGCCAAATATATAAAACCAAAGAAATGTCAAGATATCAAATGAAGTGTCCATTTGCTGATGTTCAGATAAATGAGAGATGCAGGACTGCTAATATTCATTCTTTCCATTTATTTGAACTACATTCAAATGATGCTCTGCAGTTATTTTGAGCTTATATCGTGAGGCATTCCAGCTAAACTATGACATGCTTTAAAGTGACTTTTCCCCTTGGCTTTCAAAAGGATACTTCTATATCACAGTACATGCGTGAAATCCTCCTCTGAGAAACTTTTGTGTGCACACATAGAAAGCGTCTCTCTTTCTCTCAGCATTATACGTATTACTGAGAGAAAAACATGCTCTTGATGGGGTGGGGTTACTTTTGTAAATTTAATCACAAAAAACATTTAAGCATTTTGCTTGGTAGCACCAATAATGTCCTAGAGAAGGTATGCCTAAATAAAGCATCACCTCTGCCCCAAAGGGTCTGCCTTTATTTTTTATTGCTTTAAAAGACAAATATATTGCAAACTCGTGTAATAAATCCAACAATCTTGTAATGAAGCCTGTAACTGTACGGTAAGTTTAATTCATCATGTCCTGTTGACTGCTCACCTGTTCTATACTTGTGTGCCCACTAATCCATTTTCCCTAAGGTCATTTCTAACCTTCCTAACTTTAAAATAAAATTAAAGCCCTCTCCCCCAGGAAATACTTCCTTTCTTTCTCTCCATTGTGGAATTTCCATTTACCTCTTTATCCCCAAAACACCCCCATGCACATACTCCAAATTACACTTCCCTAAGGCACAGGACAAACAATATTTAGTCCTGTAACAGTGACAGGTTTAAAGTATAATATTTCACGGCCCATTAAGGGCTGGAAGGAGAGGCTTTTTAGCATTTAGTGAGCTACAAATTCCCTTTCCAATAAGAGAGATCCTTCTCCTACTCTAGGTTACTCACTCTCTAAATGCATGTACATATACACACACACACAGAGGTATATATCCAGCCTAATACATATCTCTTTATACACATCAATCACATTTTTTTCAACAGCAGATTTATGGAAAAGCTGTATTACACAATTTTTAAAGGTTTCTAAAATTTATTGCTTATAATTTTCCTCTCTTTTCTAGTTCCGCACAGGTGGATTTGTTCTATGAGAGGAATTCGGTCAAGAAAAGGAAGAGATGAGAAATAACATGAATGCAACCAAGAAATAATTCAAGCGAGTTATATGAACCTAGATTTTTTTCCATGCAAGTTACGTGGTACATACAGAATTCACGGTGTTTCAGTATAACATAAAGGCTTTATTCATCTTTCCTTAGAGATGAACTTCAGAAGTAACTTATGGCTTTCACACGCAATACCATCAAAAGCTCTTGCCAATAAAAATTACTACCAACCCTTCATGCTTTCTTCCTCTCTTAAATCTAAAATTGCTTCTCCTATAAAATAATCTATAGTTATTACTACTGAAAAATGACAATTTTTTAAAAAATAAGACGACATTTTATTAGAATAAACAATTTTGTGAACAGTGAAATTAATGAAGCCTGATTTCTTGCAGATTTGTATCTCATAACCAGTTACTCCAATATCTAACAAGGTGGCAACTTAAACTGTAGCTTTTCACTAGTTAGGTCATTTACAACAGTTCTGTTCTCTGGTGTCTCGTAAGGGCTGAACTCATGCACACTACTTCCTCCAGGGTCTCTCGCTGTCTGGCTTTCTTACCTAGGTGCCTATATTTCAGGAAATTTGTAGGAATGGAGTATCTGAGAAACTGGGCCCTCTCTCACCCCTTCAGATTTGGTTGAAACTGGCCAGTGAGTTAAAAAACCTGTCATTGTGGGAAACACTCACATGCATGTGGATGCACGTGTTCGCACACACCCAGGTACACGCAGTGTAATCACATAAACCTCATTTCCTTCGGAAGCCAGGCTAAGAATGACATAGCAACAGCAGATGTGAACACAGTTATGAAAAGCAGCTGCATGAGTTTTCCCTGAAACAAACAAACATAAGGTCCAACATGCATACAGGTTCCTTTAACAAAGCTCAACTGACAAGCCTCTGAAATATTTATATAAATATTTTAAATATCCTTTTTCTGTGGGGCAGAGGACATACATCTTGACACCAGTTCATTTAAGGCATGTTTCGTATTTTCTCTGGGTCAAATTCTTACCCACTGAAATCAACAGAAGCCTTATCTCTGACTTTTAAATCTACAGCCAGGATTTCTTTCTCTGAGTATAGTGATATAATTTGTCTGGGTGTCCTCATACCTCCCCTTTCTCTGGCTGCGCTTATATAAATAATAACGTTTTTATATCTTCTGCATGCCGTCCATGAATATATTTGAGTAATTCCAAAAACTACCACTGACACAGTATGTATGAAAATCTTCGTAACAGAATGAATTAGAACCATGAGACATTTGGAAACAAGTATCACCACAGAACAGCCCTGTAGTCCTAACTACAGAGATGAGCTTTTCACTGCTTCTGACAACGGAAAGCAGTTTGGGCTCTCTTAGACCAATATAAGAGCCATATAGCAAACACTTTGTTACATACAACTTCAAAAGCCATCTGGAAATTATACTGAGGCGTGCGTCATAAAAACACAGGATCGTGAGGGATCTTGAGGGGCAACAGAATCCAGCCCTTGTCCCCTCTTCCACTATGCAAGAGACATTTAACCCAGAGAAGTCCACAGCATACCTACCTTTTATACCCCACATTTCTTCTCTCTTCTGCTTCAGAAAGCTCAAGAAGAAACCAAAGCTAGCACTCTAATTACCCCCCCCCAAAAGACATCCCATGTTCAAGAATATATTCCAAATACTAGTTTACACGGAGCTTGACATTATTACTTTTCAGTACATCACAGGAGCTACATTTCCTCTTCAAGTCCTCCTCAAGGAAAGCTTCCTGTAGGGAACTTGCATAGTTTGAATGTTTCAGCTGGAGACAGTATTAGTTGCTGGTTTTATACCACTTCCAGAGATAAAAAGGGTTATCTTAACAGTTTCTATGGCAAGGGCAGTAAAAGATTAACAAATGCAATGACATTTTGAAATACTCTAACAAGGGCTCGGTTTTGCAGTGTACTGACCATATTCATAGAATCACAGAATACCAGGTTGGAAGGGACCTCAAGGATCATCCGGTCCAACCTTTCTCGGCAACAGCACAGTCTAGACAAGATGGCCCAGCACTCTGTCCAGCTGAATCTTAGAAGTGTCCTATGTTGGAGAATCCACCACTTCCCTGGGGAGATTATTCCAATGGCTGATTGTTCTCACTGTGAAAAACTTTCCTCGTGTCCAATTGGAATCTCCCCAGGAGTAACTTGTACCCACTACCCCTCATCTTTTCCACGTGACTCCTTGTAAAAAGGGAGTCTCCATCTTCTTTGCAGCCACCCTTTAAATACTGGAACATGGTGATAGGGTCTCCCCTAAGCCTTCTTTTCTCAAGGCTGAACAAATGCAGTTCTCTCAGCCTTTCCTCATATGGCAGGCTTCCCAGTCCTTGATCATCTTTGTGGCCCTTCTCTGGACCTTCTCCAGCCTGTCCACATCTTTTTTGTATAGCGACAAGCAAAAGTGAACACAGTATTCCAGGTGTGGTCTGACAAGTGCTGAGTAGAGTGAGATAATGACTTATCTCTGCTTCTGATGCCCTTGTTGATGCAGCACAGCAACCTGTGGCTTTCCTTGCCACACTCATATTGAGCTTCTTGTCCACCAGGACCCCCAAGTCCCTTTCCACAGAGCTGCTCACCAGCCAGGCAGACCCCAGCCTCTGCTGCGCTCCTGGATTATGTTTTCCCAGGTGCAAGACCTTATAATTGGCTTTGTTGAACTTCACAAGGTTCTTGTTAGCCCACTCTTCCAGCTTATCCAGGTCTTCCTGCAGGATGGCTCTCCCTTCCAATGTTAGACAATATTATTAGACATTCGTGAAAAACCCATACAATCACAGAATGGTTTGGGTTGGAAGGGGACTTTAAAGATTGTCTAGTCCAAACCCTTTTTATAGGAGAGTTTTTATTTTCCTAAACTTTAATTTCACTGGGCTTTGTTGAGGGTTTAATGTAATTTCTCCTTTGAAACCCTGGACAGTTTCATAGGAGATAAGAGAGTTTGGGCTCTTACTTTTTAACTGTGTGGCTGATCCCTTGTTGGCTAAAATAAAATCCCCCAAATGAAATATTGGCTCTAGAAATAATAACAACTTTTTTAAAATCAGCAATCAAAATTTTAACAGCTACCTCACTTACAGGCTGCTTTCCCAAACCTAGCAGGTAGTGTCCATTTTGGAGTAAGACTCAAGTAAAACTCAACCACCTCTGTAAGGGAGATCTAGGTAAAAATTAAAAGAGATGAAGAGCTATTTGCATCCCATATTGAATTCACTGGCAGTCATATATCTTCAGGCTATGAACTGAAAATAAGACTATTAGGATGTACAGTGAAGCACAGATACCCTACAATATCACAACTTCTCAATGTTCAGAAAACAAATAGCTTAAGTCTAATACAAACTTGGTGATTACCAGCGTAGATGCTGTAACCAGGATTAGTTATCTAAACTGAAATGTTTTCCGCTCACTCTTAAGTTTCTAAGCGTTGCTTCGTTTTTTTTCAAAAGAACAGGTCATGTGCTTTTGCTGGTATAATTTCTATTTGGTAGAACAGACAGTATTTTTCCTCATTTGAATGAATGAATAAAGCAGGTTTTGGGACAAGGCCTCCTAAACTGAGCACAACTCTGTAAATGCCTGTGTGCATCCCCGTTCGAAACACCATTCTCAGGGTTACCAGTTTTTCCCATTCTGTCATGTTTGTTCTTTCTCAAATGCTGGTGGCACAATGACGATTGGTTTCTTATTAAGAATTTGCGTAGTAAATGTTTCTTACAACATTTAAACTACTTCAACAGAGATGACAATGCAGTAAGTGCTTTGCTCAGTAAAATGCATGCCACCTCTGAGGTGAGCACTCACTGTGCCATTTACTTAGCAAGGGGAGGGAGAAGCAAGTTCAAATGAAGCCAGAAAATGAAGATATGAAATGTAAACATCAACATTAACTTCATCTAGGATGACTCTACTAACATTTCAATTGCATTTTCAACAACATACAGAACTCATAATTAATGATGTCACCAAATTTGCAGAGACAGAAGTAGAGTGCCCAGACTGATCTGAAGGCTTATTTGCTGCCAGTGCTTATCTGATATATCGGGAATATAATTAGAATCCAGTAATCATGGAAGGAGGTTGATCTGAGAAGTTGGTCCCCAGTGTGCATGCTTGAGCAATGTTATCGGCACGCCTTGTTGAGAAAGATTACTAGTACCCAATCTTGTTTAGTGTTTGGGATTAGAGTTGTGCTCTAATTACATCTTGTTCCCTTTTTTTTTTTCAATATCAATTCTAATTTTGTAAGCACGTGCCTGTTCATTTACTTTGCTAGAATATACTTTGTGTCTATAATATTGTTGTAAAATAAGAATAACCTTTACATGATCTGACAATTACCAACGACATTACTTCTTAGAAAGATACTCTCCTTCTCGAAACACATAAATATTATCTGGTGGCTTTTGTCCTCCCGGATGTGTTTTAGACTCTTCAGAATCCAGGTGTAGTTTTTAGTTTAAAGCTGCTGTCAGACAGATCAATGAAATGCAATCTCTACTGCAGCATACAAACTGATATACAATTGCATGTAACGGAGAACACAAAGCCAGACCACAGTGCCAGGAGCACCCCATTAACTTTGCAAGACAGTTATCTATCCCTCTGAAAAGTTTCACAATACTTGCTAAAATTTATTTGCAAGAAGAGCAAAAAAAAAATTGCCTGCAATTGTTTTCGTTGGTTTCATTATTATATACTCATATATACAGGAAATATTAGGAATTTTCATATTATTCATTTCTCTGCAGTAAAACTCACACATAAAATGCTTTTATACATCAAAATGTTATTTCATCCCCCCTCTAAAGAAGAAGTAACGACTGCACCTTTTTCCAGTTTAAACAATTAAAGAAAAGTTCTGTTTCCTCAGTGAATCCTTAAAAGTAAAGCAAATACAACTGATTTTGTTTTGCATCTGCATCAGGATCTGGCACATCCTGCATCAGCTTGCCAGTGCCTGGGCTGCTTAGTTCACTAGAAACAAACAAACAAAAATAAAATAAAATAAAATAAAAAAATTCTTTCTGGCTTCTGGCAAAATCCTCTTCCCTCCTGGAAGCCTTCCCAATAGTTGTGGTCCCTGATGCTTTTTTCTATGGACAGCTCAGCCATCTCTGGGCTAGCTTGCCTTCTGCACTCCTCTAGATTTCTTTGCTGTGCTGCTTGGATCAAGTTCCCTAACCCTTACACTCATAACGTTCTCATAACTCCCGCCTTTTGCATGCTCTTCTGGTTTCTGAGCTGATTCTGGCACCAGTTTTTTCATAGTTCCTTTCCAGCAATGAGTCAATCTGTGGTGCAAGTCTCAGCACAGCAGCTGCCTTCACCTTCCTCTTATTTTAACTAGCAGTACTCTGCTTAGCATCTTACACAAGGCCAAGCTTTAAAATGAATTGTAGAGGTCAGCAGCAGCTTTGTTCCTTTCTGTCTGGAATTCAGGATTCCTCCAAGGCTCATTCCTTCCCTTGAGTAGTGACACGGGATTCTCTTCACCTTTCCAGCAAGTTTTCAGATGTAGGCGTCTACTTAGATAGCAAACCAACTCGATGAGAAAATGGTTGCAGTTTGATAAGAAAATATGGCATGACATACTTGAAAGATGAGAGCTTGCTTTGGATTTCATCTACAGAAAAAAAAATCACTCACTTGCACATGCATGCTTTCTTTCTTTTTTTAACCCAAAAGTCAATGCAGCTATGGTACACTGAAATGAATCTGACTTTGGATCCTAATGGGCACAATACAATAGCCTAATCCTTGTCTCATTCTTCTGATTTGCGTCTACTCAACCATAATGAAACGTAAGGAAGCCAGGAACTCTTCTACGAAACCTATGCTGCAAATGAAGATACACAACCTAGAGGAAAAATATCTTTAAGGGAGTCAGGAAAGGAAATTGATTTGTTCTAGAGACAAGATATCTGACATACACACCCAGCACTATTTGTATACAGTAATTTTGCTTGCTGCTGTTACAGAAACACCTCTAAAGCAGAACCATATTCTTAAAGGCAGCTCTTCCATATCATTTAGAACAAAAAGCATTCATACTATCATTTTCCTGTTCTACCAAACATCAGTTAGCTTTGGTACCTAGCGACAGTCACAAAGCCACTATGAAGCCCTGAGACAACAAGGAACTTGGCATGCACCTAACTTCAAGAATGTAAGGAGCCCGTTCTTCTTAATGTGGGTCACAGGTTGCACGGGCACATGTTATCAGTTCAACTTGCTATTTTATATGCTTTTAAATATTGAAGATACTGGTACCACCACAAAGATCTAACCAAGTCTTTCCTTACAGTTCCTTACAGAGCTTTGTCCTTTTTTGTGCATTACAAAGCAACAGTTCATATCCTATCAATCTTACTTTCATGCATTCCTTATTGAAATGCTGTAACTATTCCTGAATTAAGTTTTTTTTTAATTAGTCAATCATTTCTGTAACCCTGAATTGTCATATCATAGAAAGATGTGTCTGAGATTAGGAGTTGAAGCGACATCTAAAATAGGATTCTGGCATTTGAAGGTTATTTGTCATACGGAGATTCAAGCCGTATCAGTCATTTTATATATGGCTACAAGGGAAACATCTGCAAGGTCTAACAGCTGATAAGGAGTAACCTGCCTTCCTACTAAAAAAAGGAAGACTGCATTCTATTCAAAGGCTGCAGATAAGACTTAATGAACTGAGATTTCATAATGGAGAAATTATGGGTAACGTAGACCTAATATATTCCAGATACACAAAGCATTAAGAAAATATGTTAAAAAGAGAATCTTAAGCTGTTGTGTTGGTTTTTTTTTTCCCCCCAGGTATTTGCAGCCCTGCATAAAATACAGATTTAATAATTTTAAACAACTCTCAATATCAACTTTTCCAGAGATGCCATTTCTGAATTAATATCATGCAATTCCCTCCCCGTCTCTCACCCATGTTTTGGCAAGCATTTCTAAAACACAGTATTTTAACCAGGATAGAGCATGCAGGCTCAGAAAGGACCCTGGGATATTAACTTTGCCGGCCATTTTCACAGAGAAGAGGTTAAGCCACATAAATTTTAACAGCACTCTTGCTGGCCATTTCAGAGAGAAGCAAAGCTAGTTGGTGGCATGGAACAGAAGGATGGAATTAGAAGTTAAAGGAGGGAAAAAACAAAAACAAAAACCCTTTTCACTGACAATAAACAGCAAGCTTGATCTTTCGGAGGAGGGTACTCTTTCCAAATACTGTAGCTCAAATGAGCTGAAAAGGAGATCTTAGCCCCACAGAATGATTCATAAAATGGCGAATCCTACAGAAGAAGAGAAGAGGGAGCCTAAATGACAATGGATGAAGGAACTAATCCCCACTACTGCAGGCAGTGTTTCACTTTTAGCTAAGTCTCAAACCAAATGCATTTGCATCTGCATACTGGTTTAACTCCTTTGCAATTCTGTTCAGCAAAGGCCTAGCTTTGTGCCTCTGCCGGAATGAAACGAAACCCATATATTGTTAAGTAAGTCTCTGATACTTCATCTGGCTAAAGCTAGTACTATAGGCTGGTTTTAGTTTCAGAGGTATTAAGACAAATGATTTTCAAAGCTAACAGAAATCTCGGAGACCAGCAGAACTTCCACTCCAGATCAAGCCTGTCGCACCACAGCCCTTTACAATATTTGTAGCCTTGTCAACAGTCTTCCTTTCAAAATATATTGTTGAATCCAAACTTTAATCTAAAACATTTTATTTGGCCGGGAACTGCTACTTCTCAACCAAACGCTAATTGTGCCAACATTTTTTTCTTGTCTCAGTAACTCCGAGTTGTAGTCTTGAAAAGATTGTTAAATATGTTATAAGACTTGTCCTTCACAGGAGTGATATCAGACTAGTAAGGAAAGAGGCTTTCATCATATAACAACTCTTAGCTGCCAGCTTTCTTTACTGTGTATTAGTGAATAAAATGGGATAACCATGTGTTGTACAATTGGCTGAAGCAATCAATACGATTGGCTTCCACTCGTGCAGTTTTCATAGCCACACAAATCAGTATACATTTGCCTAATCGTTCAGTAGGTGTTATATAACCAAGTGTGTGTTATAGGATTGGCATTTAAAAAAACTTTAAAACCATTTAAGGTCAAGAACTGCTCCTAGGAATGCCAAAGGGTAAACATGGTACCAAGATTTCTACATTGTTTTAAAAAAAAAAAAAAAAAAAGGGAAGAAAAAAACTGAAAAAAACCCTACATAAGCAAATGCATCTGGTGAAAAAATTATTCTGTAAAATGCATTGGAAAAGAAACTTTATTCTGTAACTACTTTCATAATTCAGCTCTTATGTTACCCGTAATGCTCCCAGGTCTGCGCGGGACAAAGGGAAGTTTGCATCCAAAAAAATGATACATATGGTTTTAATTGGTTTTTGCAGGGAAGTCAGGGTCCAATGTAAAGAAAAGCTATTCCAAACTCTAGCTTGCAAACCAGGTTTTCATGTGAAAATTTCCAATAAAAAAGCAGCAACAGATGTGGCTGAGGCTATTAACTTGTTTGGGACATTTTTTTCAGTCTGTCCACTTCCAATCAATTGCCATCTACTTCTTCCTAATCAACACTGTTTTCACTTAGTGCAGTCAAGACAGACCTCCCTCACAAAATCTCTTCCCACAAAGAATCAGCCGTACAGACAGCAATGTCCAATACCTTCCTTTTCCTTCAGTTCTTTTTTAAAAATAATGTATGCCTGATTTTTTTTCCTTTTATTCCTGAAATCATAGATTTGATATAGAGTATCATTTTTAAATGAGGTAATGAAATATGGTATCAAGCTACTGCACAGCAATGAAGCTGTCTGTTCTAACACTAACCAGAGCAAAAGAATTCAACTTTAAACTGCTGTAAAATATAACCAACATTTTCCTAATTCAATTTCTTGGTCTCAGCTACAGTAACTGAGGGCATTAGGCATAGTAAACCTTCACTTACAGAAATTGTGTGCAATGACACAGTACAATTTTAATGCTTACAGTTTTTAATGGTAGAATAAATGCTACCTTTTTCTTAAACAAATTCATCTAAGAATTCCTATAACTGAGGAGTATCTGCTGTTACATACTCTGCTCTTCCCGACTACCTGTGAATTATTCTGCAAGGGAACCATTCTTCTGTGGGTGGAAAGCAGAGGAAGATAAGACTATGCAAAGCTAAATGTTGGGGCCAACGTAAAGGTTAGCAGAGGATATGGGAAGAAACATTTTAAAATTTAAGGAAGAAGAAAGATGATGTGAGAGATAATGAAGAAATTAGCAGAGCAACAAAAAACCTAAAATAACATCACATAATATTCTGAGTGTAAGCTAAGTTTTTTAGGTCTGAGTAAATAAATAAATAAATAAACCAAGCACACCAGAATGAAATAAAAATAAAAACACTAAACAAACCAGCTTAGCTACATGAAATTTTACAAAGCACTGACAACTAGTTTTATAGAAGACAGTTATTATTAGGTCAAAATTTCTTGTCAATGTATACATGTAAATATTTTGTTTAGACCTTACAATTCACAGATGTGGGTTGTTACTATCTGTGATATACAGAATAAGCAACTAAAGCACAAGAATTCAGTTAAAATGCTAATACATTTTGGGGTTGCAAGCAACCATTAGGAAATGGCATCCGAATGAACACCCTCCAGAAGAAATCTTCACTTGTATTTTCAATAAAAGTATGAATGTGATGGTTGAAGTATGGAGTGAAGGAAAAATGCTCTATAAAGCTGCATTTATCCATGTTTTTGTTTTCTTGTGATTGCATTCTTTGACAGTTATATACTTGGGGCAAAGATTATACATCTTTCATATCCTTTATATCTATTTTTCTGACATCATATAAAATCTGTCCAATATTTGGGCTTTCAAAACAATATTCCATTTATAACCAAGACATAAAAAAAAAAAAAGCCCAAAGAAAAGAAAACCAAATAGAAATTAAAATACTGCAAATGCTGACCGAATATGCAACCCCTTGAAAATGTATAAAAGAGGTTCATTTTAATCTATAGTCTACTTAACGTAATTTAGGTATCTTGCATTTAATGAAAGAACATTTACCATTAAGTTCCAAGTGAACAGGAGGATATGAAATGCTCCAAAAAGCACCAAGGCTTTCCTTTTGTGCATATTCTTACGACGATACACCACCACGTAGATCCCTGATTTGGTGAAAAAGAGCTTTTCAAATGAGAACACCTGATTATGCTAACAGACCCTTCAGTTCAATGGTAATTTTTCTGTGATGAAAATTTTTGGTGAAGAACTCATCCCACTAACAAATTAAAAAAGAGGAGTTTCTCAATTTGAATACTGAACTCAGAGACTATTTTATGTGAAAAGATAGCCCAAAAATTGATTTGACAAGTTGTGCAGTCTAGCAAGCCGAACCAATGGGAGTACTGTATTTAAAGAACTGATTTTTGCTGTCCTTAAGCAAGTTTGCACTCTGTTCTCTTAAGCCTTAGCATAAAAAAGAAGAAAAGAAAGGAACAGACAAAATTCCCAAGGTTTTAACATATTTTTCATGTTAACATTTCTAGTTCTTCAATGGCTATTCACAACATATGTACAATTCTTAGATAATTCAGTGACTTATAATTGTGAATCCTATCTATGATGACGTCTTCAATCTTAGGAAAAAAGTCTGTGTGTTGTTAATAATTACATTGTCAACCATGCATTTTCAGTTGTTTTGAAAGCACAAGTAGAAGTAATCAAATTAATACGCTTAGGCATACGTTAACTCAGTGCCCAACACAGACTTCTTTCAGGTTGTTCAGGAAACATTCCTAGTAACTTTAACACACTTTTAAAAGCAAATTCCTGGATGTAACTGGGTGATACCTAGTTCTTTGGAGACTGCAGACACATGTATCCTCTTGAGCATTAATTTGGCTGGGAGGTTGGAAATATCAACAGTTTACGGACTAAAGCACAAGAAGAACAAGAAAAAAAAATCCTGTTTATAAGAACACGGCAGCCATCAGACATTTGTTAATGTTCTATAAAGGGCTCCCAAAGTTCATTAAAAATTATATAAGCCTTTCTGCTCCCTTCTTGAGAAAAGGCATGTTGCCTCTGTACATAATGACAAGGACGTACTGGACAGGGATTTTGGTATCCACAAATTCTTTCAACAAAACCAGCAGCATTGCCTCCATCATGCCCTCAGACTGAGGTTGCAAATTGCGTGACCAATGGAATTTGCTTGACAAATGATACAATTAAAAAACTTTTGCAATACATCCCTGCTGTTACTTTCATTTTCTGTGCCTCTTTGTTTCTCCTCTCTGTCACTCCTTCTCTGCAGCAACATTCAAATCTCCATTCTCCTGAACAGTAGTAGGCAAGTGTCACACAGGAATGGACTTCAGATCTGACAATAAGTGTATGCGCAAGGGACTTACACTTGTGCTTTACAGCCACCAAGGCCAACAATATAAAACTAACTACATAAATAATGTTACGTGATGCAAGCTGTACTAATGCACAATGCCACCCAGGAGGCTGGTAGATTAGATATTTACAGTGCTTATCTATAGGATTTCTTGGAGCAAACAGCAGCAGAAGCCAGAGAAGATAGTTTTAGAGAAAGAAGCTTTGCAGAGCCTAACTTCAGGGAAGAGAACCACGCTCTCTTCTGTCCGTAGGAGTCTCTGTTGGCTGCCAGGGAAAATATCCAAACAAGAAATCTTGCTCCAATACCTGCCTACCTACCTGTGCATGTTTATTTTAAGGAAATTACTCCATGCTTCTCATGTTATCTGAATTACAGGTATTTTCTCTAATCAGAGATGAAAATAAGTAGCTGAAAAGAAGAAAAGAACATCCTATGGTTCTAGAGGAAAGCTGAAAGACTTGAGCATAACCTGAGCGAAAGGATTAACTTGAAGAATGGCTATGCAATACGTCTACAAATATATTCTCTTTTCAATTCTTCCTCTTCTTACACGTATCCAATTTCTAGACATCTAAAACGTGTGCAACTTCAGCATGTGAGATCTCCTACTGATGTCAATGCGCCTACAGTTAGCATGATGCTTGAGAAATTCTGTGAAACACACTTAATAAAAGCCATGAACTGAAGTATACCAAGAAAGCTCTTAGTTTTCTCTTATTTTGAGACTGTAATTATCTCAGTTTGATATGGCTCAAAACAATATACAAAACTAAGCAGTTCAATAATCACAAAAAAGGACAGAAGTAGTTCAGATAATTACCACCAAAATAATTATGAAATATTGGTGTTACCATGTAGCAATGACATAGTGGCTGAAATCATGGCTAACTTGCACTTGTAAAGCTGAAACACAGAATTCAAATCCTGATGCTGCTTCTGCGAACTCTTGGGTTCTGGGATCTAGCCACTCTGCATAAGTAAGTTTCAGGAAATCTGTTGGGTGACCACTTCCCAATTTTAGGCTTTCTGCTAAAACTGAATTTTTTTTTTTCTAGTATAGGTTATCCTATGCCCATTTATTCACAATAATTTTATATCCCAGTGATTTGATTTGCTTGGAGAGCTTATTCCTATTACTAAAGCTTGATTTTGTTCCTGCTTACTTTTGTAGCCCATAGTCTCCATTACTCTGTGAACATCATCATTAAAGAATGTGCTTTGTTCTTTTGTTGTAAACCCCCCCCCCCATTTCCAGAATTCTGTCTTGGGTGGTTTTCGTTTTCATCTTTTTAGTTAACACTCAGGATCTAATAATCTCTTTTTTCTTTCCCTAATGTTCTTTCCTATCTGAAAAACTTAATACTATAGCATTTCTCTTTTTCTCATGTGGCTGTAACAAAATACAATGGGAAATCTTCAATTTTATAGCTTCATAATTAAGATAAGTGAAGCCAAATAAAGAACTGCTCCTATAAAACTAAAGAACACCAAAGACAGACTTGTAATTAGTATGGACTCATAAAGATTCTACAGAGAAAATGTATGGTTTTGTATGTTATAAAACATTCTTCTAAGGCCAATGCAAATTAATATTTACAAATTGTTCTGAATCCTTTTCTCTAAGTATACAATAGTTCTCTTGTTAACACTGACATATTTATCTGGCCTTTCCCAGTTGTAGGAAAAAATTATGTCAATTTTCCCTCAGACTGCCTTCCTATTCTGTCACACACATTATTTCATGAAACATGAATCCGAATGTTCTGTTTCTTTTCAATTTCCTTTCACCACAAATTCCAGAGTCCCCCTCTCCATGGCTTTTAGTAACAATTCAGCCTTTCTAGTCTAATGGCAAAAACTCAATACTGCGGTCTTTAATCAGGCTACTTTTCACTTCAATGTCTTCAATACTGAAGATTCTACCCTTTGTCAAAACTACTTCTTTCCAGGTCAGAAGTTATGCCTATGAGTCTACATTAAGCACCTATTCTCATAAGAAACAGCAAGGCTTGACAAGATGTCTGAAAAACACAAAACACACACACAGAGAAAGAAAAAAAAAAGTAATGGATTTTAATAAAGAACATCTTTTAAAAGTTGTAATAATCAAGTAGTCAGGCACTTCTGAAAAACTCAGGTGACTGTACTGTAATGGGCCATTAGAATTAGAGTTTAGGCAAAGGTAACCCATATTACTTGGAAAAGAAAAAGAGGTGATGTTTAAATAATTAGAGGGAATATCTTTGTCTCTTTCCTTTCCAAATTAAAGAACTATTCCTTAGTTGGTTCAAACCATCTATGACCGCAAGTCTGTCAGACTTCTGACAGCTGAATAAATAAAGGTCCAAAGAAGCTGGGTTCAAATTAAGATCACAAAACTGACATGATCCTCATACCTTCTATCCTGAAGAGCTCACAAATACAGGATGTGACAGACTGTACAAATAAGGGGACACCATTTACTGATGTACTGAGGAGAAAAACATCATTAGTAAGTGAATTTTCTTTTTTCGCTAGCTGCAGTTTTTGAATGGTTTGTCCTGTATACAACATACTGCAAACTCTAACCCCAGTGTGACAAAATGAGTCATAGGTACACAGGCGAATCCCTATATAAATAAAGAATGGAAAATCATTTGATTAGAAGAAATAGCTGTATTTCACATACTGCAGAAAGGCAAATCCCCAGCCTGTGATATAGTTTGATATTGACTGAATAGGCAAGTCTTACACATTGTCTGTTTAACTCATCTAAGAACGTCCTTGATTGTGAAGAGCAACCACTCTTGATCAGCAACGTCTCTTGATCCCAAAGGAGTGGAATATTCCAAAAGAATGTCATATACCACTAGAAACTACACATGTAAACAGAACATAGTAGCAACCAGAATGTGAGAGACATAAGAAAAACAAAATTCCTTTGGATCTGTGGTCTAGCTGATGCTATGAAGACTAACGTTCTAAAAATCTTTTACGATCTTCCTTTTGTTATCTAACAACAGTATATACAACAACCCCACTGAGCGATGTAAGCTGTGAGACACGGGCAATAAGCATCCTGAATTCTGTGCTTATAGGAAAGATTCAGGTCTCCCTTCCCACCGAGAGCTGAAGAAGGACGAACACCTGTGTGGATGCTTGAAGCCCACTTGTGTAGACTTCAGGTACTTGAACAGAGACCTGCTGCCAGCTGCAGATTCTGTTCAATCAGTAATATAAACTTCAGGTTCTTTAGATCTACATCCCACTGTAGGTGGGGAATATATTGTGAGGAAACTACAAATTTAAAATAGCGTAAGAAGTGGATGTCAGGATAACTCAACATAATAAACCAGGAACGCTGTCTGTTCCATTGAATTGTATACATTTTAGGACACTGCTCGAAAAGAACCAGATGTTTGGTTTTAAAATATATACATTAAGCTCAAAATTGGTTACTGAAATGAACAGCAGTTCTGATTCAGATGTGTTTATAAACATTGAGGTTACGCTGAAAGATATACAGGCATTTAGAAATGCTATGTATATTTGTGTATGACTATCTGCATGTAAACAGGCCTCAAGTGTTATGCTTTGATTAATCCCTGAAAGGCAAACTTTCAAAACTACGGACAATTTACAGTAACAGCAACCACAAAAATTATACGGCAAAAAGGTTTACCTATGGGAAATACAGCTCATTCTTTAAAATCGGGGCTTTAGCTCACACATCCTTCCTTCTGCAATACCACTTCTTTCTAAGGACACAGATGGTATGCACAGATTTGCTTCAACAGTGTGTATTGGGTTTGCGTGGCAAGGTTTTGGTAGCTGGGGGGGTTCAGGGGTGGCTTCTGTGAGAAGCTGCCAGAAGCTTCCCCTATGCCCGACAGAGCCAATGCCAGCTGACTCCAAGTCGGACCCGCTGCTGGCCAAGGCCAAGCCCATAAGCAGTAGTGGTAGCACCTCTGGGTAACAGAGTTAAGAAGGGGAAAAAAACCCCCTGCGGGCAACAACAGCACCGGAGAGAGGAGCAAGAATACATGAGAGAAACCACTCCGCAGACCCCCAGGTCAGTGCAGAAGGAGGGGGAGGAGGTGCTCCAGGTGCTGGAGCAGAGAGTTCCGTGCAGTCCCTGGGGAAGACCCCGGTGAGGCAGGCTGTGCCCCTGCAGCCCAGGGAGGCCCACGCTGGAGCAGATCTCCCCCTG
>JAVKLA010000030.1:20735342-20760209 GCA_034782735.1 Sagittarius serpentarius | reverse complement strand
AATCAGGAGTAAAGTTAAGCCTGGGAAGAAGGGAGGGGTGGGGGGAAGGTGTTTTAAGTTTTGGGTTTATCTTCTCATTACCCTACTCTGATTTGATTGTTAATAACTTAAATTAATTTTCCTCAAGTCAACCCTGTTTTGCTTATGATGGTAATTGGTGAGTGACCTCTCCCTGTCTTTACCTCAACCCACGAGCCTTTCGTTATATTTTCTCTCCCCGTCCAGCTGAGGAGGGGAGTGATAGAGCGACTTTGGTGGCCACCCAGGTGTCCAGCCAGGGTCCATCCACCACACACTGTCAATACCAACGGAAGATGTAAGGAAGTCACAGATCAGGAAAATCATGAAAAATACAGCCTTGAAAATATGTAGCACTTCATGGAGCCAGTAGCAAACAAAACCACAATTTGCCTCTTAAATAGATAGGACTACATACTGATTGGACACTGTCTAAACTGCTATGGGTTTCAGCTAACCAGGTGACCTGGAAATATGTTCAAAGTATTCCTTCACACAGGATACAAGTAAGGTAATGCTAAAAAGTGGTTTTAAAATTGCAGCAGATTAGGTAACAAAAATATTCAGCCATGATCATCCTGTCCCAAGGGGGAAGTCAAGCAAAACAGAACACAGCTGAAAACTCATCATGGAGAACTGCATACCACAGATTCCTAACAGGCTACACAAATTACACCTCTTGAACCTCATTGGTGTGCATATAGACTGGGTTTTCAGTGGCTGAAAATTCTTGCCCTATGACAGTAATTAGTTGCTTTAGCATTGAGTTTTAAATTCAGGTATGTGATCCTTATGCATAACCATAGCTCGTTTTTATGTATTGATAATTATTTGTCCATTTAACTTTTTTTATATCATTGCAGCTTTGGAACAGAAAAAAGCGAAAGGTTCACATTGAGAGAGGTATGTTAGAATGCTGAATGTTAATTTAATAACAGAAGGGAGCCACCAAAGAAAGAACAGTTTTCCCAGTGCTGAACTACATATTGAGAAAGACTGGCCTTGGAGAATGTACTTTTCTTTCTAAAGATGTTTTCATGTTTAAAAAGAAAGAAAAAAATTAAATATGGAACTGCGGAAGTTGTCTTGGACTGAAAAGTACTCGTAAGGTCAGCGCTATATAAGATGACTTCAATGAGTCAAAGAATTAAGGCAATGAAAGTGAGATACTGCAACCAGGTTACTGGCCTTAGATCTGATCCCAAGAATGAAGAAGAAAAAAACTTTTTAAATGCTAGCATCAATAACCTTGAAGACCGTTATTAGAAGGTACAGAATTTGTACAAAACTCTGTAAGAAGGCTGTAATGGAATATACCATGATTCTCTATTTCCTATTAAAAGAGTAAAGGGCTATTTTGAAAAGACCAAGCACCTTTTGTTGGGATGTTTAAACAGATTGTCATGTTTCCAATCCCCTGGTAGAAATTAAAGCGCCAAAGTTCCAGGTAAATCTTAATAAGGCTATCCAATTGAATTCATCTCACAGTGAACAAAAGGAAGGGAAATACTATTCTAGGACTGTTATTCAGTCCTTAGAGAAAGAGTTTTCCAGAAGACTGATGCCTGAGTATGTAGTTAGAGCTTAATAGGATTTTCACAATATACATCCAAGGGATACATAACTCGCGATGGGTGATCAAGCAATTGTATTGTTCTGATCTTGCTTGTCATGGTACTTCAAAGCTTCAAAGTAATAATATGGCTAGGAAAACACTTTTATATGCTTTCTACAGACAAAACTGAAGCACAGAAGAGCCAACATGTCCACAGTCACATAAATTGTCAATGAACAGGGATGTCAAGACAACCAAGCTTCAGATGAGCCTTCTAATTCTTCTGCTTTGGAGACCATGGAGGAGGACCTCAGCACTCACAGGGACACAAGTCTGGAGAGTACTCACCGTGCTATTTTAATTCCTTTTACTGTAAACTGGTACTTTGTACTATCCCAATCTGAAGCTAAACTAGATGTGAAACTGATCACTGCAAAAATGATCTGTTAGTCTATTAAGGATTCAATTAAGCACTGTATTTGGAGAGAGACTGAACAGAGTTCTTCATAGGGAAAAATTCCATGTTCCGTTGATCCTACAAACCCCAAAGCAACTAAGATTTCATCCAGAGTTGTTAGCATAATCAGCTGTGACAAGATTCAAGGGAGATTTGTTTAACAGATCCCATTTTGTCTCTTCTAGTTACATGGCATCGTATGTATATGTTCATTTACATGCACAATTCACCTTAGTCATACACAGATTACAATGCACAAAGAGACTCGACAGTGTATACTAACAGGTATGGACAGACACAGTGACTTCCTATTTAACTTGATCTAGAAAGCTAAAATCTCACCTTATTTACATATGCACAGCTTAAATGAAAGCAGTGAAGCTCCCTCTATTTGCTTAGGCTAAGAATGTGGCCTAAGATTTATAACACAATAAGCCTCGAAGCACCTCATCTCAACTGTGCAAAACCATTTTTACTAGATACACTGATCATTGATTCCTTTTTAAAGTATTAGACTTTGTCTATACAAATTATCTCATTGTTTCCTTGCTTTTACTTGGATTTTGCTGCTAGCAAACCAAAACTTTCTCCGACCATCTCTAACTCATGTTTCCGGTACCAGGAACCCCAGATCCACTCTATAACTGGATGCATGTCAGAAAGACTATTCTGAGTGTTTTGACTGGGCTTTAAGCCAATAAGAGTATTTTGCAGGAAATGGACAAAACTGGAACATATTTTCTATTTACACTGATAAAAGTCAGTCAGCTGGTGTATATTAAAGAATTTGCTGGAGCTAAATTAAATTTTCTAGTAACTGCATCACCTGATACAGAGGTAACAGAACTTCTCAATTATAATGGGTTTATCTGAAGACCTGTTTCTTTCAGATTCTATGTCCAAAATGATGACACACGAAACAACTTCAACTCTGCTTGATGCTATACAGCTCAAGATCAAGCATATGCTCTTCTGTGGCTGGGAGTAAAATTCTACTCAATTTTAAATTATCTCTAATAAGCAGCATGTGCGAGTATACTTGTCAAAATTGCTCTGTTTACAGCAACAGCAGAAATAAGTATTTTTCAATAATTGACCCATATTTACAGATGCTGAGTTTTAATGTGGATATACATTGGTAAGTAGGAAAAATGTGTAATGCAATACATTTAATAGATTTGATTTTCTAATAAATGAATGAGATGCCTCAAGAAAAAGATGGAACCACTGAGACGAAATGTAGTAATTCTTTGTAAGTCTTCTTAGACATCTGCTACTGCACAAAGATTTTTAAATTTTCTAGCTTAATTTCTAGCTTTTATATCTACCTTTATATCTAAAAATAATTTATTAGAAGAGGTATACTAGTAAAAAAAAAAATCAGGACAAAGAAAAGTAAGCAAGCCAAGGAAATACTATTACACAATCAAACCCCAAATACTTAAACCTTGGAAACTATAAACAAGTAAAGTAAATTCTTTGTTCTAACAATAAATAGTTAGGGCCTACAAATATCAATAATGTCAACCAGCAGGACTAGCAAACCAACCTGTTATATTTTTGTGATGGTGTTAGTGGTCTGTGTTGTGTTGGTATCCTAGATTTTCATTTCCAATTTAATAGTTGAACTTGATTTTATTAAATACCTGTGTTATATGTTTTCTCTTTTATGACTTTTTGGCTCACAAAGAACAAGCCGAAGTGCTTTAAGGTCCCCAGGGACCTGTTCTTAGTACACTGCTATTTCCAACTGTTTTGGGTTGTGGGTTTGGTTTGTTGGGGTTTTTTTTGTGGAAACAATGATCTAAACATAAAATCTCTACTGCAAGCATGCAGATGACAGAAAGATTAGTAAGTACCTAAATAATTAAAGAACTAAAGCAACTTGGCTACTGCTACAGAATAATCTACCAGGTTAAACAGCTGTAAATCAACAAAATATATTTTATACTGACAAATTGAAAATAACACCTTTGAGATTAAAATACAACTTAGTGTAATAAAAGAATAAAAACTAAAGTTTGGAAGGTCTTCATACAGCACAACTAAAACAATATAGATTGCAAGCCCCCGAACAAGCTACTGTTGGATGGGGAAGAAGTCTAGCCGCAGCAGTATGGCACCATGCCAGAGCCCAGCTAACCTTGGCACAGTACTGCTCTGAGAGACAATCTGGTCACAAGCAAGTGAATCTAATCTAACATTACACTACCACTGAAAAAGGGTTACAAATTTCTCTACTTCTGCCAGAAGGCAGCTGTAGTGCTCTTCATGGGGACTTGGATCAGCTCAATGATTCAAATGGAGACAAGAGTGGGGTTTTTTTCCGTGGCAGATTTAGTCAGATGAGCCAACTTGATTCACCATGCTACAACTCGGGTACAAGAGCCAACGCCGAGGGAGGAATGGAAATGTGTGGCCGTGGCTGAAGCAAAAACAGCCCGTTCCCTTCAGCAGCAGTGCAGGCTTCGACCAACTTTTAAGCCAATAAATAGCTACACTGCTTCCAGAACCACATGAAGAAAAACACACCATATAGCAATGTGTGCAGACAATTGCCATGACATGTGTTTCTAAAAACTGTGACCAAAGGAAAAAAAAAAAAAGCAGCTGCAATACAACAATCACTGGTTGTATACAAAGAGAAACTTCAAGTACAAGGGAAGAACTGGCTACACCTTTACACAGTAGTAGAAGGCAACCTACCAGTTTCAGCTCCCAAAGCTCAAGACAGAGAGGCAGTCGTCACTTCTAAGTCTTAAGAGAGAGCCTAGTCTTCCAGGCTAAACTTAGGACTGTAAGGAAATCTCACTCTTAATTTGATTCCCAGCAAGTCTAGACCACTATGTCAAAGTGATCATGTGCATTCTGGTCTGACTACTTTCAGTTTTCACATTTTATTATTCTTTTTCCACTTCTGGGAAATGAAAAGCAGGAATAAAAGGAAAACGTGATTCATTTAAAATTTTACATATTGGTCACCAACTACCAAAGAATTACTATTCCTAGACACCAGCCTGTGTGCACTGCTTGCCCACAGAGTCATGGTGATCCCCCCATGTATAATCAGATGGGATGTATACTGTAGGTCTGACTGACAGGAAGGGAGGGAGGAAACAAATCATCTCCCTTTTCAGCATTCATGATGACACACCTGCTGAGATCATCTTAGCAAACTAATCATTCTGCATAGACCTCAAAAATTGATAATGTTCTAGTCTCTGCTGTTTTCAGCTGTTCTAAAAAATAATATAAAGTTGCCAGTCTTAGCACGCAGATAACTGGGTGAAATTTAACAGATGTGACATGCATGGTCCCAATGAGACTAAAGGGTTTATTGATCCTTCCCAGTCTTAAACATTATGAAAGCCAGACCTAGTGTGCATAGCAGACACATCTGAATTATGATGAATCTCCAGGTGAAAACAACAACTGTGGCTAATGACAATTTGTGGGGATGGGGGTGGTAAAAAAAAAAAAAAAATCAATGCAATATAAAATAATTTCCACTTTTACTAATTTCATCTGACTGAGCATCCAGCCAGATGCATCACATAGAGTTCGAGAAGATCTTTACTGCATGTATCTTTACATGAGTATATGCAGATATGTATACCACCAGGCAGAATTCATAAACCATTGATTTTCCCATGCTTCCTCTAATGATTCTCATCAAAGTAAAAGATCTGAGTCACAGCCAGAGGCATAAGGGACAGCAAATAACTTCTTGCATTTTTCTGAATATATGCCAGTTTGTTTTGGTTCAACATGTGCAAATAATGAAAAAAACCCCAAACAAACAAAATCCAAAACAAAACAGGACAATTTACATAAGACATTTTGCTTGCTCCCGTTTTGATATCACTCAGGCCACGGACTGCTCTTGCTGCATTTGTACACTATCAAGCATAACAATGTCCTGGTCATAGCAGGAATCCCTAAGGTCTAGTGTAATATATGTAATGAGTAATAATGCAGTCTCCTGCTGTTTCCTGTGTGTCTGACTGCTATGCTGACCTTCTTCTCTTGATACTGCACATGTCAGCTGGTTCCATTTGCTTCTGGAATTAGCATTAAAATTGCAATCCTTAGAGATTATGCTACAGCCAGAGTAAAGATAATAGAGATTTTGAAATCATTTCTAGAGTTTTTTAATTGTATATTTTAAAATATAACACTTTTCCTATAACAATATAGAGCAAAGCTAAAACTTAGTGGTTTAAAAAAAAAAAAAGAAAAAGAAAAAGATTACTTTAAGAAATTTGTGTCAGGAGATATATTTCTCCATCTCCATCTCCTGTTGCCAAGACAGCCTATGGATGTATTTGTCACAGCAATGCCATTAATGAGATTTTATTGTGAGTTTATCTTAATTGAAAGAATAGATGTTTTTCCTTTCTAAAATTTCTGCTACAGACATGAAAATTCCTGCAATCTTTGAACAGATTTTAAAATGTAGACAAACTAGATCAGTTTTAAAAATCTGATCAATAGTTCTAAGACAGGTGGAAGGAACATAATACTTGATAAACAATAATTTTCAGATACTGAAGTGATGGGTTAATAAAATTTTGCATGGGCATTGCATCTTGGAGGATTCCTGTCATGCTATATGTCAAAGTTGTTATATATTAAATCTAATTCCTTCTATTGAAGTAAACTGTATTTTCTACATTTGTATCGCCTGTCCTTTACCTGAAACTCAGTAGGAAAATATTGTCACAATAGATTTGCAAGACCATATGAAAGTTCAGGGAGAAATAAGATTAAGAAATAGCACACAACACAGCCCATAAAATAAAAGCTTTTTTGTTCTAAGATAAATCTTATTGTTTAAAACTCTGAAATTGAGTTTACACTGTATGTTTATAGTTCTTTCTGGTGAACATACATATACATAGGAATCCATATAGTTGGGTTCTTTTTTATATACTTATAATGCATGGTAAATATAAGGAAATACACTGATTTTGCACCACAAGCTATTAACAATATAAAGAAATACAGTCAAATACTGCACTTTATAAATTATTTTTTTAACATCATCCTGATTATGTTTGCAGTGCATCAAACATAAAACATTATTGCCTAGTTAAGTATCTAAATAGGTGAATATTTCTAGTAAAAAAAAAAAAGTATATTTTAATCTGTCAAACGAAAAGATATAGTTCAATTGTTGAAAGTTGTAATTGGGACAAATTCAGTCCAGAAAATATAGAGAACAGTCAGCAGTTGAGGAATGTAATAGATTCTCCCTCATTTTAAATCTTTTAATTAGGACTGGATGTCTGTCTTGAAGATATGCTCTAGCTCAACCACAAATTGCAGGTTGGATGTCGAAATTACTGAGTGAAATTAAGGCCTGTGTTACGCAGGAGGTCCACTCCTGGTCTACATTTATACTGAGATGAAAGGCACTCTAAAAGTAAGTAGGTCTTAATTTGATTTCTGTGAATTTTGAAGTCAATGCATGTTCTTGGGGGTCAGAAGGAAAGAAAGAATGCAGGCACACAGACTGCAGTCTCTTTCTTCTAAATTAAGAAGGTAATTTAACCTTTCTTGTATGACACCACTTTTCTAACTGTAGTAGTAGTACCTATGCTGTAGAAAACGTGCATTAGAAAAACTCAATTATTTACAGTATTTTTAAAATAGAAATAAATGTTACTTACTTAATCGATTTGTCATCTTGTCATTCAGACACTATCTCAGCTTACTGTTCTACAGTTCTGTGAAACCTACAGTTCTGTGGAACAGCTTAGAATACTACTACCACCATTAAAGATCAAGGGATATTTACCACTTTAGATACCTACACTAGTAGGTATGCATTTTCCTTCGCATTAATACAAAATCGAATTAAACCTGATTTCTAATAAATGCATGCAAACCAATTTCTGTGACATGATACAAAGATTTTATAATCTCTTTATATATAGTGCTGGGTGTGTTACAGAGAGAACATTCCCCACAATAACTCAAAGTATCTCAACAAACTGATGAGAATTTAAGGGCAGAAATAAAAAAACACCCCATAAAGTCATAGAGGAAGGGTTTATGCAGAAGTATGCAGACATACTAACTTTCCCCTTTGCTAAGACAACATGAAACGGAACTATCATGAAAACAGTCTCTAGGTATCAAAGGCAGAAAAGAGAGGGCCTGCTTAGACTGTATAAGTCTAGTAGCCTTATTTACACCAGCAGTCACACTGAGCTTTGAACTTTAAACTGAAGCTCAGAACTTGCATACATTATTAAACACCAGCTATGGAGCACGGAGCCCCCCAGACGCTGCAAGGCCAGAAATGAGCCGGGCTGGGCTGACTCAGCGCTACGTGCTGTGTAAATAGATGCCCTGAAGCCCACGGGGTTACAAAACCCTTCCCTCCCCCTCCACTCCTGTTCCTGCTCTTAGCGGGCTGGCACCAGGCTGGCAGCTGCGGGCGCCTCATCCCTGTTCAGTTGTCGGAAGGGTGTGGAGCCAGGATAAGCAACGCCAGCCCTTGCAGGGCTGCTTCAGAGGAGACCTTGCCCACGTAAACAGCAGCGCTCCAGAAACCAACAGCTCAGGATAACCTGTTCCTCCAGGTTAACTTCCCATGCTGCTTGCCAGCCTCCGCAGCAGTGACAGGTGCTCATCTGTGCCTGAGGCACCGTGGCCCCAAAGCCCTCCTTTCCATCCTATCCATCCAGGGCTTTTTCGTACTGCTTCCCAGCTCCAGCCTCTGATTGATGCTTAGTACTTTCTGATATACATTGGAGCACAGAGAAAAGGAACCTGCTGTCTCAACAAAAGAATCAGAGAGAGAAAGAATAAGGTTTAGGGTTGACCACGTGTACAAGTCCTCAGCCCTGGCCCAGCCTCTCTGGACACGGCATCAGTAAAAGCCTGGCCATGCTCGGCATCTTATCAACACCTCGTGCTGGCACTGCCTTCAGCGTTGGCAGCCCATACCGAAACAAGGCTTTTGACCCACGTCAACCAGCCTGCTCGGGGCTACAGGCTCCTCACAGAGAACATCTCGCTCTTCCTGACGCAGTAACTTTTTGCAGCTCAAAAGTGGTATCTTGGAATACGGTCATTTTCCAGATAGGCTCATTTACAGAAAAGCAAGAGAATCAAATAAACCACAGCAAATAGCAAAAAAAAAAGGGAGGGGGACGACGGGGAGGAAGACTGAAACTATCAAATAATGTGCAATTAGCTTGTGGAAAGCTTCTGCAGTGATGTGAAAGGTGCATCAATGTTTAAATAGTTTAAACGTTAACTTAATTATTCTCCTTTGGGAAGTAAATGCATCGGTGATAGGATGATCTAACAAGTTTCTCTCCCCTGTGAGCCTTTGGAAGGAAAAGCACTTAATTTTAAAATGCTTACTTGCCAGTGCTATGACATTATCACCTCTGATCATTCTTACAATACCAGCACCACTTCCCTATTCCTACTCAACTTTTAACTAAGATGTCAAAGCTGTAATTTTCATCAATGAATAAAAACGCAATACATTTTTAAATGGCAGAATTAATCATTAACTTCACAGACTCCCTAATCTACTACTGAATGACCATCCCTGAGCTGTCTAACCCAGATCGCCTTAGGGAGTTGCTCTGCTATCAGCCGACATAGCAGAAGTCTTTGAAGTCATTCTCTCCTAACATCAAGTTAAAAAGAAAACACTGCCTTCAAGGAGTTCTGATGACAGTATTTCATTTCCAGGAACATAGTTTTGTACTGACCCAATGGTTCAAGGTACGCACATCTTTTTCTTGTCACTATGATAAATTAATAAAGCAAAATATATATTTTAAATGTTTCCCACACCAGAAGGTTTTAAATATGTGGCTAAAAAAAAATCCCCAAAAACCCAAGGTCAGAAATCATCTCCAATAAAACAAATTAAACTGTAATGAGGATTAAAAACCAGGTCATTCATCCGCTTTGCAGTTCTATTTACAGTGTGTCTACGTCGACTATTTACTAAATAGTGTATATGAACAGATTAATGGGAGTGGAAAAGAATACAATAAAATCAGCAACAAGGAGAATGTCAACAGTTCGGGTTACAGTTTTTCTTGCTATAGCTAAATACAAAACAGCTAAATAGGTTGTGTAAAGTTTTGTTTCTTTATGAAAGGCTACTTTACCCTTATTTTTAACTACACTCAGATAATGGAACTATGTCTTTTTCACTAAAATCTACGCACTTTAATTTGGTAGTTTGGAAAACATTTTACCATTTTGTCTTTCTGAAGGAATCAAGGAAAAACTCTGTTCATTAACTCTCCAGAAAGGCAGTCACAAAGCAATGACTTTGTGTGGACAGGTTCTGGTGAAGAGAAATAATAGTTCCCTGAAAAAACATTACTACTGTTTGGAAAATTTTGTCCACCAACTTTAAAAAAAAGTGATTCAGTGTCATATGCTTCACAATCAATTTTATGAATATGGCAGAAATACAAAGAAGACTGAACTAAGCCTATGCAACAGTAATCTACATTGTTTACATTACAAGACTGCATTCTAATTTTTCTACAGGGAGCACTTAGTGTTAAATTATAAAGCAATAATTTTTTACATAAAAATCCTACTGGGAAATGATATAACCCAAGTATTACAGAGGCAGTATGTCTAACTGATTAATTATACCAACTTAAGAATTCCAAGTTGCCTGTATTTAACCGACTGGGAAAGGCACATTGTGTTGTATTTTTAATGCTGTATTAATTTCTAGTATTTCAATTACCCAGACAGACAAATGAAATATTTTGGAACAGCACAGTGATATATCTTAACTTTGTGTTAAAGACATTCCTTGCTATGAAAGTTTAAGGAATTCAGGTGCAATAGAAAGGACTGATAAATTAAAAGACAAAAGATACTTGGTGTTACTACTTTTTGAATGCCATTAAAGAAAGCAATAGGAGGCAATGGGATGCGCTTCCTTATAGTTAGTTTGCCACCTTGTTGAAATGCCACATTCTGCTGAGCAAACCCAGCTCCCCTGCAATTCTGCCTCACTCCCACCATTCTTCTGGTCTTACAACTTGCATCAACCTGGGCACAACAAGAAGTCATTTGATTGTGTTTCTGTAGGTTTAGGAACAAAACTTCTCTTTATTGTCTCACTGGGTAAAATGGGCTTGGACATCAGCAGGTGTCCTAACAATGACACATATAGAAGACGTACAGGACCGCACTGCAGAATCTGTATCACAGAGTGAGCAATGTTAGAAGTAGACAATGGAGGAAAAGAAGAAGGAAATGGGAAACATTTAGGAATCTCTATTTCTAAAGGCATTTTCCTACATGTTCATGGACCAAGGTGTAAATCACCCACTAATCATAAATTCTCCACAAATTCTTACCTGAGCAGGTGGGCAATATTTATCAGCTATGATATTATTCATATTATTTAGATATGCTCATGTGTATTTAGGAACCTACTAATCAACAAAACATATCTAAAGAGTAATATTTCATGAAAGAATAGCAGAAAGAAGCAACATGAACAGGAAATTTCCATCAGCTTTATAAAAACAACAGCCCCTTTCATCTCTCTCCCCCAAATTCATGCCTATACTGCTCTCTCAACTAAAGAGTTAATGAAATATATGCATATTTAACCCAACTTTGTCATAAATTCAAAAACCTTGGTTGTCTCCTGAAACTCCTTAAATACTTTAATCAGTAAGTCTGGCAGGGTTTTAGCTGGAGATTGAGCTCTGCCATCACACTTCAGAAAAGATGTCAGCTAACTCTGTAGTGTTAAAGAGAGACCTGAAAAGGATAACCAGAAAGTCTAGATGTGTCCTCAGAGGAAAAGGAGCAACAGTGCTCTAAAGAATGGATAAGACTGAAAGGGAGACATGATAACAGTCCTTGTTTATGTAAAAATTCCTTTCCTGTAACTTAGTAATGTATCAGACACATTTCAGTTTCTTAAACACTGCTGAGAAGTTTTACTTGGACATAGTTATCTGTTGAAGAGATTTGGAAGCAGACTTCATGTGAATGGTTGAAGAAAGGTTATCTTGCAACTCCTGCATCTTATTACAAAGCACGCCTCCTCTGACTCGCATGCAAAATATGAAGAGCAAAATTATTGTACAGCCAAAATTATGTTGGATGACATACTCAAGTGTCAAAACCTCTGCTTTTGATTTGCTTAATTTTAATTCTTTAATTTTAATTCGAACTTTCTGTCAGGATGACAGGCTGATCCCTTGAGGCTTGTTCTTTTTGGAGGTATGGATTAGAAGAATGATATAACAAATCTTGATCCAAAAATGCTGCCACAGAATGAATTAAACCTTGGTATTGTGTAATGCAGAAACTGTGATTTCTGTGCTATTTTTAAGTGGTCTTCATATCTTTACTTCGAATCACAAACAGAAAAAAAATTATCTAAACCCATAATTTTTTAACAAACAAGTCATTGATAGAGGCAGTCCCAACTTCCATGAACTGCATCCCACAATTCTTTGCAATGACTCCAAGTAAACTTAGTTTTGTCTGTCACGACAGTATCTGGAGACAGGAGACTGCTTTTTTTTTTTTTCTTTTCACTCAGTTTTTTTAATTTATTCTGGATGAACATGAAGATATGTCAGCAAGTTAACAGATGTTAAATGCTAATTTCAGAGGTTTCACAATAGTTTGCAAAATCACTATATTGAAAGGTTTAACAAGTTTTATGTAGAGAGATATGTAACGCAGCAGACTGGCAGGGATGAGAACTCCAAAGGCTTTCTACATATTACTAGTCACTATCACAATGAATAAATCTTTCCATTTCAGATTTGTGTGTGCATGTGCGTGTGTGTGCGTGATTAGAAAGCCCCAGAACATCAGTAGTATGATGATGGAAACACATAGGCCTAGACAACTACGCCTAAATGAACAGTAGTTACGTGAATGGTAGAGTCAAAGTTACCCGAAGAAGCTAGCTCTTGACAAATACAGCTCTGTACTCGGATTCAGAGGGCTATTCCAGTGAGGCCCTTCTGCATCCAAACACAACATGTGTTTTCACTGAGCATTTTCTTCTTTATTGCTACGATGTGATAAAAAGCAATTCATAAGAATAACCAAGTCAAATACGGTATTTGCTGCACCGTCATTTCCGTAAGAGGGATAAGAGAACCACTGCTTGTCATTTTGCCTAATGCATAACACAAAGACACTTCAATGGTAAAGGCACTACAAAAACATATACAAGGCAGAACTGTTCAATACTGGAGTCTTAAAATATTGCCATTGCTGCAGGGGATATTTCCACCCTACAGGATGCTGTCTGTAAGAACAAGTTCCTACACAGTTCCTACCTATTATACCTGCAGGACATAATGAGATTTGAAAGATTCAGTGTTGTGTGAGCGATACTTTTAAATAGAAGTAGCTTTCCTAAACAAGGAAGGTTTATATGCATAGATAGCCTATCTGTCTGCTTGCCTGTCTTCTAATAACTTTGTGGAACACAGTCACTTTCAACCAAATTTAACATCAGGCTATGGTGTCCAAGATAATTACACTCCTACAAATTCTGTGAAAATGAGACGCTAGAGCCAGAAGAGTCTAAATCACTGTTTCCAGCAAGAAAAAGGCAAACAAAGCTTCTAGGCAGTAGGTGGCTCACCAATCAGCATAAACATACATTAACCACAATAGCCCCACAGCTTACCTGAGCATCACAGACTACATATAAATTAAGTGGGGTTACATGCACACCTATCCATACATTGAGAAAAAATCAGGAAGCAACCATCAGAACTTGCTTTGCCCCTTTGAACAGTATTTTCACCTTTGACTGCCTGTAGATTTGGGGGTTTAACAGAAGAACTCCAGATATCAGGACAGAGCACTCCAGTGTGCAACCCTAATGTTAGGAAAGCTTTCCATGATGCTTCTCTACAGCTGCCACGGACAGGCAGAAAATACCTCTGACCCACTTCTCCTCCCACCCCCTTTCCCCTGTTGCTGTAAGAATCTCAGCTCCATGCATAGTGACAGTCTATGGCAAATGGGAGGTACCATTATACAAATATAAGATATTCTTGACATTTCAAACCCATCATCAAACCAATACAACAGTAAAAACATTTTGGGTTTAATGGTCTAACTGCTTTGTGTTATTCATGGGCTGTAAATGATATCGAGTTTCAATGAGCAAATGAAATGAGAAAAGGACTGGACAACAAGAAAAATTTGTGGCCCTTTTGAAGCAATTATACATACAACAGTCCCTATCTACCTAGCCCAGTTTTCCATTTCTCCTAATTAAAAGCAATAAATCAGGACGGTTTATTGCCGTGTTTTGTTGTGCGTTTTTTTTTCTAAAGAAGAATGTTTTGACTTATCAGTTTGACATCTTCAGCATCAATTAACAACCGGACCTCAAAATGGCATCTTCTGCTACAAAGTTTGATTTCAGATCCATTCCAAAGCCTATTAAAAAAACCCTGTGGATTGAAACCTTGCTTACACTCACAATGTATAGCAAGAGGACTGACAGAGATCACAGAATAGAGATGGTTACATTTTATCATTAAAAGACTGAATAATAGTGAAATACCAGATCTGAGTAAAAGCATTATTTGCTTTTTTGCATGTTAGGCTCTGTCTTTCCAAAAGACTATGTAGGAGATACCCGTAAACTAGCCCAGAATCAAATGGTCCTGTGAAGCCCTCAGCATAACAGAGATGCCACAGAGATGCCAGTCTGGGTCTGGAAAGCATGAGTATGCCTCATCGCTGCAGTACTGGGCTCACAAGAGTAATTCTATGATCTCCAGCAGAACACAGATTATTTTAAGGCTATATGATACAATCATTGCTGGCTGCACTGTGCCCCATCACACAGACACACTAAATGATATTCAAGGGTTTTTTTCTTAATCCATATTTCATTTTAACCATAATTAAGCAATTTACATTAATAATAGAAAATAAGAATACGAGAAAATGATTTCAGTTGAGTTTAATACTTGTAATACTAATATCCTCTTAAGATTACAGACAGGTTGATTCAGCTGTTGAACTGACACACTGCTTTATAGCCCATGAAAAACTATCAGTTTAAAAACATCTCTAGAGTAGCCCTGCTTTTCTTTTTTTTTTAGCTACATGAGAAAAATTGTATCAGGACCTCATGCTGTATTTAATTAACTTTTAAAATTACTTTTAAATATGCAGAATCTCTACTGTGGCAATGACTTGGAAATCTATATTATTAAAAATACAGTGAACTTAAATTAAAGCAGTAAAATTACTTTATCTCTTAGCGCTATAGCATCTGAAAAAAACTTGTTTCAAGAACTTCCAGTTTTACCGTGCTGATACACTTTTGCTGAAGAAATCAAGATTAAAGCAGAATAGAGTAAGTAGCCAAAATAAGTGAATTTGCTCAAGGTGCAAAAAGATCTATGTTTCTCATCTGAGCAAAGGGAGCTTATTTTCAAAGTCCCTTAATGGGTAAGTGTTCAAGGAGCTGAACGTAGTTTTTGTCATTTGACTCTGGTTACAGTCAAGCAGAGTCTTGTTGCTAAAAACTCAATTACCACTTTGAGAATTGAAGTGTTGATGGAGGCTTTGTTTATGCCATGTGTTTTTCTGAAGGCTGACTACAGCAAGGGACTTTCTTCTTTATGGAGCAAGTAACTTGGATCCAAATGACAGCCGAACAATGACCTTAGTATTTTTCATAAACCTGTTGGTGATAGCTTTTTAACTGCCTCAGTCAATGCTAAATATCTCAAGATAAATTCTAAATCTGAATACAGAAAAGTAAAAGCCCCACTGACTTGATGAAAAGGCTCCCAAATTACTAAATTGGAACATCATTTTTGCTCCTGGTCTGTCTTGAACAGAAAGCTTTAGCAGTAGCAGTGGTCAACTCCAAACATGTGGGAACCCCTCTCTGCTGAATTTAATACAGGATATTTGTGAGTTAAAAAATAACTCAAAATATGTACTTTACACCACCCCAAACACAAAATATTTGAGTACAAAGGGTGAAACAGGCAGTAACTACAGTACTTCAGTGCTTATCAATTTAGCAAATATTTCTACAGCAGTACGATGAAATTAAGTATTTGGCATTTTATCTTAGTCCTCAGATTAACAAATTAGGATGATTCCAAAAAGCAAAATTACTTTCACACAATTTCTTATGACATACCACTGATCCTATAAGTACTGCTATAAAATGCATTCTCTTATTCAGACTTTGTAGAGGGATAAATGGACATTGACAATGGCTAAAAATAGTTGAAATGTTTCTAACAGATATATAAAAATATATCACATACTCACACACACAGAAATATGCAGGCATATGTACATACAAAGAAAGCAAGTTACCTTTATGAGGTTGTGTGCCACTAGCTACTGCCAAAATAATAAAGTAACCAAACATTATACTTGTTTTGTTAGAGAGAAATTTTGCTGCTTTTCCCCCTCCTCATCCTTCCAAAAGAACAAGTGTACAAACACACACCACAAAAACCAAACATCTGTTTTTTGTATTTTTGGCTCTACAGACAAAACCTGTTTGTAAACCTGTGATTTGAGATTGCCTGTGACTGGATATAGTAAAACAACAGTAGTCAAAAAAAAAAAATCTACACATCATCAGGCACATGATATATTAGAACTGTAAGACAGAAAAGAAGATAAAACTACAAAGGACAATGCGAAGCCTAGACTGATGCTTTGGAACCTGATTTATTTTTAACTCCTCTTTGACATCCACTGTTTATACAGTCAGAGTATTTACTACCAAATTAGGATAGGGTTTTCAAAAGCTCTCAATGTTGGTTAAATCTGCTACCACTGAAGTTAATGGGGGCCAGATTCACAGATGGTGTAAATCGGCTTAATCCTATCAAATCCAGCTTTGAGTGTTTTATCACTAACTTCACTGAGTACAGATTAGGCCACTACCAGGTCTTTTGAAAATCCCACTCCTTAATTCTTCTGCACACAGTAAATTTAAAGCCCAGTAATTAAAAAAAAAAAAAAGAGGAGAAAATAAAATTCTAGTTAAAATGAGGCTACTACCTCCAGAGGAGTCCACTTGTCCTCTCAGTGAACATCCCAGCTGAGGCCTGTAATCCTAGTTTTCAAAGGCATACAACCTGTACATATTATTATTAAAAAGAATCCTTGCTTTTTCTAAAGGAAGTAGTAATATGCTGACTAATTCACAACCAGCTACTCACTTATTAAGTAAATATTCTCAAAGCTATTTGATAAAATCAGAGGAGGCCAATAACATGTACAATAGCTAATTTGTGTATTATCTTCATCAGAGTCAAATTAAGACTAATTATAATGTATTCATCTAATGATGCAACTGTGCAACTGAAAATATTGGTTCGGTTAGTTTGCCGTCAATCTTAAATTGTAAATACCTCTGTAAAAATACATTGAAAGCAAAGGACAGGACTTTTTGCCATAAGCGCAAGAGGGATGATATCCTCTGCAAGTGTATCAGCTTTAAGGGGTATAAAATTCATAGTGTATAAGTTTAAGTGAACACTGCATGTGTACTGTTAATTTTCACTTCTATAGCGTAATAACAAATCCACTAGCTTCAGCTATGCCAAAACATTTCCATTTGTTAGAAACAGTTTTGTACCACAGACAAAGCACTGGACTGAACTGCTGAAGCACTGAAACATCAAAGAACTGATTAGGTAAGGTGATCAGGTCTCTATTGGGTAGTTTATATTTCACACTGTTTGGAAAAGCAAACCCCTTTTTGCAGTCACTTCCCACCTTGTTTGCAAACCCTCACTCTGTATGTGGCAGTCATTTTCAGCTTAAGTATTAGACTAGAGCCCACCAACTAGACTTGTAGGAAGTGTGGGGTTTGTACCATCTCATTTAGCGCTCAGGGGCTCTCTCTGAAGATATTCTGATGTTACAGAGCCAAAGAGGAAGAGAAAGAAAGAAAATAAAATGCATTTAATCAGCTGTCTATCAGGGAATAGTCTAACCTCCTGGCTGACTATGCAGGTGACCAGACAGACCAGTCATTGACTGAAGGGTCAGGGTTATGAGAAGGCGGAAGGCAACACAGGCAACTCTGTTCTCCCCAGGGCCCCTGAAGGAATTGCAAGGAACCCAGCACTGTCTCTCTTGGGAAAAGCGTAATATCAAAACTGTAACCATTGCAAACCAGTATGTTTTCTTGCAGTTACAAGCACACTGTTCCTGTTCTGCACACCTTTCTTACACTTCTGTGACGTTTTCTCCATGCCAAGCGTCTCGAAACAAAGTGAAAAAGTTATGCACGAGCTGGAGGTTTCCATGTTGTAAACACACAGAATATGATCGGAAATTTGTTTCTGAGGTTTTTATACTCATTTGGTTAAACGCTGTCAAAAAGAGTCACTGGCATTATCATCATGCTTCTGGCACAGAAAAACAAAGTACTTCTTAACTGAAAGCGAAAATACGAAATAACAATTTTGGTCTCATTATTCTTCAAGACTGGAACCTGTCCCACAACCTGTTTCACAACTGGAATCACATATTTAGAAAGACTCTGCCCTCTTTATCCCCTCGTGAGTTTAGTCACACACGGGTGCTAGTGTGGACCATTTTTACAGTTTTGTTATGACAACAACAGTTCAAGCGCTATTCTTGGTGATAACCTTAACTTTTGAGGCTCCTTAAAATCTTACCCCTCCATCTGCCTTCTGTTTTATCAGTATTGCCTTTACTTCATGTTTTCCCCACAGACAACAATCTGTGATTTCTAAATTGCGTCCCTTTAACAGTAATGCTTCCCACAAGTCTCAAAGTCACAAAGCAGTTTTATAGAAGTGTCCTGTTGCAATCTTCATACAGAACTCAAAAACTGCTAGGTTTCTGATGGGCTGTCATCATCACTTACCATTTACTTCTTTATTAGGTTATATTCCCTCTGGCTCTTTTTTCTTCACCTATCTACTATCTCACATCATAGACCTATCTTCACTGTACGTGGTATCATATACAGCACACACTGCATACAGTTTCTTCTCCTCCTGTTTTCCTTCTCTGTTTAGCAATTAAAATGACTAAATTACAGCAACTGTTTATTGCAGTGTTAATAAATGATAGAGGGGCAAGCACCCCTCCCAAAAGCAAGAACCATCTTTAACGCCCACATTCAAAATGCATTGTCTAACCTTTCAGCAAGTCAAAACTTCCAAAAATTATCACACAAGAGGTCATACAAAACTACAGCAGGAAGAGGTCTTTGGTTTTTATTTGTAAGTGTACCTTTGCACTTAATACCAGCAAGTAACAGACTCCTTGAAATTGTGCTTTCAGCTATCATGTTCTGTAGCAACACATAGTAATGATCACTCAATTTCTTTCTTCTTTACATTCCAGGGAAATAACGAAGAGTGACAAATCTAGTTGCAAAGGAATCAACCAAGACCTCTTCTGTGATTCACCCCTTGATATCTGCATGTGTTCGAAAGGTGCTTACGAAAGGTGGGATTTCAGGAGAAGACTGTTGAAGGTTGCTCTCCACTGGAAAATGTAAGTACAATAGACTCCACTATAGTGTTCATAGGGATTTACATACAAAATCCAGAACAGAAATTAGAAAAGGAAAAAAAAAAAAATCCCTCTCAGGCGTTAAATCTTTAATCCTTGATTATTTGTCCAGCAAGGTGACAGATGGCAAATCTACTGCTATTATTAAAGCTCTTCCTCTGCATTGGCATCTGTTTTCCCTGGGGTAAGTAGAATGAGGGAGTTTGCCTGCCTAACCAAATCAGCCAAGTCTAGCTATGACTCCTTCCAGTATATTAATACTGCACAGAACTACATATCCTCACATTGTCTTCTAGCATCATGCCTGCTAGTTATGTATTAGGTTGTCATGATATTCTGTTCCAGTCTTTGCATAAAGAAGAATCTAAACCGATATTAATTTACACCTATCTACTTATTTCTAGTACATGAATTGCTGACATAAATAGGCATCAAATATTACCAGTGCCAGAGAACTGCAATTGTAGTCATGGAAACAAGATCCAGGCATCAATTTGAATTTGGAATTCAGAATGAATGATCATTAAAAGAAGGGTAGTATTGACAAACTCTTAGATACAGCTGTGTGTTCCTGCAAGCATATCTAATCCTCTATCACACAGACCTAGACTGAGTCCTAGATAAAAATGAAGCTGCAAGAATATCTGCATCCATGGATGGGCAAACTGTGGTGGGGGCAAGAGGGGTGCCTCGGATATTCAAAACGCTGCATTAATGACAGAGTAATTGTGCAATAAAAAGAATATTCCTGAAGGTACTAGCAGTTACCTGTGACATGTTAAGAAGAGTTTGCCATCCAGCTTAAAAGAAACAGAAGAGGTGGGTTGGTTTGATTTGTTTTGGTTTTTTTTTTCATGTAAACTATGTAAAAACATCCAGGGTAACAAATGGAACTCACTGAGCTTTTCCTCATAGTCAATCCTTTTGATTTTTTGAAGCATATTTAAACTCTAAGTGGTGTCTGGCAGGGACATGGGGCAGTTGTGTTTTCTATTGTTTCAGAAGGAGAAACTGCGACCTAGTTCAGAACAGTTCAGGCTTTTGTCTTCTCTAAAACCCAGTTACATTCTTCCCTTCAAAACATAACAGTTAAACTTTGCTCTAAATGACGTTCAGCAACATTTTGCATTTCCTGGAAATTTTATTCACATTTTAATGGAAATACTTTCCATTAATAAATGTGGATTGTTAGTCTAAAATCATAAACTAAGAGATAGTAAGCTTTTAGACTGTGATGATTATTATATGCATAATGCTATATATCTATACACCCCCAATGATAATACCGTAACCTGCTTTGCAGAAATAAACAACTGGTACTCAATGTACAAAACTACTTTTTTTCCCTTTCCTTTTTTTCTTTTTTTCCTTTTTTTTTTGCAGGGGTGGGGAGGTGCATGGGCAAGGACTATAATTCATTCAGATTAGTTCCATTAACTGCTTTTTACAAACAATTTCAAACAAACCAAATAAAGACAAACCAAAGAAAAGAAGCCATCTGCACAATCAAATGGTCAGTCAGCACATTTAGCTTATATAAGCCATATTACTGAACAATGTAAACACTATCTCCCTGAGCTGACATCCTGGCAAAAAAAAAAAAAATGCATCTTTCATGTGTTTGAGGTTAAAGTTTCTGTGAAGTGGTATACCTTAGTCTAGAGAAGAGGGCAAACATATACTTTATCTATGAAGAAGTAGTGGGAAGGAAACAGACCCTCTCAGCGGTGGTCTGTTTGTAAGCAAGATTAAAAAGGAGGAAGCATAAAAAATGAAAAATGCAGCAATCAGGATCTTGTCTACCTTTTTATTTTTTTCCACTTGGTACACATGTGAGTTAAGACAAGCAAGAAGGAAGAAGAATGAGTGTGATAACAGAAGGCAGCTACCTGTTGTGAAACATGCGTATTTACCGTCTCCTGAAAAAACTCATTGTTTAATTCTGCGAAATATTTTTAGCAGTCAGGTTTTCTGAACTTATTAATTATGGACAATTTGCTTTCTCCTGCCACCTAGATTATTAAACTGGCTGATTAGTTAGAATGAGCCTTTTGGCCTTTTGAATATAGGAAAAAAACCTATTAAACAGTATGACTCGGGCATGTACCATAATTTTCCCAGCAACAAAACAAAAGGTCAAAGGCTAAGCTTAGAATTGACAGGTTAGCTGTGCTGTAAATCAATACTAGCCTTTGTTGACCACAGCAATCGCTTTATGGATAAAGGTCAAATCATTCAGAAGGTTCAGAGAATAGTAATGAAACCTCATGCTTAAATTCTTCCATTTTTCTATACTCCCAAAATATACTTCTCCTGTATTAGTCCTTTACTGAATAGAAAGATGAAATGATAAACTATAAATCATTCAGTTACCAGTCATAAATGGGAGACACACAGAAATCATCATCCATAAACTCCAAAAGTTCCCCTGACACCAGAAATTAAGAGGATGATGCCTTTCCCTGCTGGCCTAAGAGAGTGATTACTAGCGCTGTGCTAGTGCTGTAAAATACCACTTAATTTGGAATTCACCATGAGACTACTAATTGGGTCAACAGCCAGAAAGTGAAAGTCAGCAGTGACAGTCTGCCACTCAAGCATGCTTTTGCTACCCGCTTAGAGAAATTTTATGCATCTGAAAGGAGCCGCTAGCAACGGGATGCAGCTGCGTTTACACAAGTAGGAGGGATGACTGGAGCAATACTAGCTGAACCTGTACAGAAGGATGTGGAGTCTTTACACTGCAAAACCTTCTGGTACCCAGCTAATGTTTACTATAGCACTGCCCACCTGATGGTCCCATCACAAAGCAGTGCTCTGAGCCAGGTCAAACAGGAGAAAGTTCAGGGCTAGGCTAGAAGATAGCATTTATTTTGAAAACAGAAGCACCTCAATGAATCCAGGGTAGCACCAACTGTCCTTTGTGAGACAGAAACATGTTAATTGTCTACACTGAAAAGACAGAGTTAATTCATACAGCTCTTTCAGAACAGACACATTTTATCTTGAGATCAATTCCTGCAAATAACTAGGTAAAATTAAACCATAAAACATTTAATTATATAACCTTCAGAAAGTCATCACTGGTTCTTCAATCGGTACAAATTCTGTAACTGGGGTTTGCAGTGTTTACTTTGCAAATGCATTCAGAAAGGTAAGTGCCTTGTCTGATCATTTCTTTTGGTCTATTAAAGTTTTATTAGTTTCAACAATTTTTTGCTACTGACTTAGCAATCTGATTAGTTACCACTCAGCTTCTTCACTACTGACAGATTCCTATTAGCAAGACTGTAAGCCACTTTGTCACTGTACTGCAGGGGAGGGAGAGGCTTTCTCCTGTATTTCATCAGCTTGGCAATCACAGATTAAGGATTCAGAAAAGACAAATGCTTTTCTCTCAGTTTTGATAAAGGTCAGCAGCAGGTATTTGTCCCTTCCTGGAAAGTCCCATACTATTACTATTTTACACTTCACTGGAATCAGTCAAGAAAGGTTAAAAAGTCTGACGTTCCCTCTGGGGTCAGAAACATCACGAAGTGAGTAACCCACGTGTAAGTGCATGGTCTTACCATGAGGTCTCAGAAGATCTCCTCCCACTGCTTTGCTATGATTTAATGCATTTCTGCCCATCATGTCAATGTGACTTATAAATGTTTCTATGTCTTTCCGGAACGTTATCTTCTGTTTATAGCAAAACCGTGTCTGAAATATGATTCTGCATGCAACCTGATTCAAAGGTCGTACCCTTATATGCAACTATCAAAAAGATTTAAACAAGCCTCTTAAGATCAGTCTTTACATGCCATGTGCCCTGCTGCATTTTCTTCCTCATTTAAAAAACAGCAACAAAATTCCTAACCTGGCTATAGGATGGGTCTGGCAGTTCATGACAGACATCATGCATAGATTACCTTAAAATGGAAACATTCATTTAAAGTGGACAGGCACTATTTGAAAAAGAAGAAGAAAAAAATCTTCCTGCAGTCTTCCAAAAGCATTCCAATGAGGTTGCTTACACTGCTTTGAAATTGGCTTGAGTTATGGGAAGGCCACAGCCTGAGACCGGCAGCTGAGACAGCAACAGAGATGAAAGTTTTTTAGCTTCCAGATTCAAGGGGGAACACAGCTGCTACAGCTGGTCCTCTCAGATCTCAACACTTACTATAGCGATCAAGAAAGCGATAATGTTTTATGTCTCGGTTTGAGGAATGCATTAATAAAAATAGTCCTTAAACAGAATGAAAAAAACCTCCAAAATAATTAATCAAACACTAAGCATTTAGCACCGGAAATTGAAAGGGGCTTGTTTTAGGTAAATTGGGTTCTGTAACATACTGAATTACCACCTCTGCATGAAACTGCCATTGGTGTGAGTCAGTACTTTTTTTTTTTTTTCTTGGCACAACAGTCATTTGTTTATGTTAACCCAACAAACTGATATACAGCAGCATATATATGAAATAATTATAGATGTTTCCTGTAAAATGCTGGGGGGGGGGGGGGGATTTAATACCATCAAATGTGGACCAAGGCAGATATAATGGGAAAGTGTGAGATGAAGCACATTTTCAACGAAAAACAGCAATAATAACCTAAGTGGAAAGGACTGGAGATCTTTAACATCACTGTTCAACAGTGATTGTGTGAACAGTGACTGTTCAACAAATGACTGTGTGATACTTGTACATGCCCCTTTGGGAACATCATGAGAAGCTGGGGGTTGTGGGAGAGAAAACACATAAATATGGATTTGGGAGAAAATAAGCATCCTATTCCATACATGTAATTTCAACAACACTGCTCATTTCAGAACTTATCTACAAACAAGAACTGGTCTTAAAACAAAATGGTAGCATGGTTGCAGTTGTTGTTAAAGTACTCAAGTCTATTTAACCAACATAAAAATTCAGATTATTTTAAACTGAATTTATCCGGATCCTGGAACAGAAAATAACTTTTTTAAAGCATAGAGGAAAGTACCAAACAAGAAACTCAAATTCAAATTTTCCGGCTTGGTTTACAAAAAGGTTTTCAATTCCCAGCTGAGAACCATGCAAACTGCTGAACATAAAATAATAATAATGATGATGACAGTAGGTCAGTTTAGGTGTTTAAACATGAACAGAGCAACTCTGACAATTTGCCTTCTGTAGTGTTGTATTCTTGGTCAGTGCACTGGTTTTGGCTGGGATAGTTACTTTCCTTCACAGTAGACAGCACGGGGCTGTTTCGGATTTGTGCTGGAAACAGTGTTGATAACACAGGGGTGTTTTCATTA
>JAVKLA010000030.1:20725005-20735242 GCA_034782735.1 Sagittarius serpentarius | reverse complement strand
CTGGGGGGGCACAAGGAGTCGGGAGGGGACACAACCAGAACAGCTGACCCCGACTGACCAAAGGGATATTCCGTACCATATGGCGTCATGCTCAGCACGTAAGGCTGTGGAAGAAGGAGGAATGGGGGGACGTTCAGAGTGATGGTGTTTGTCTTCCCAAGTAACCGTTAGGCATGATGGAGCCCTGCTTTCCTGGAGGTGGCTGAACACCTGCCTGCCCATGGGAAGTGGTGAATGAATTCCTTGGTTTGCTTTGCTTGCATATGCGGCTTTTGCTTTAGCTATTAGACTATCTTTATCTCAACCCACGAGTTTTCTCACTTTTACTCTTCTGATTCTCTCCCCCATCCGCCTGAGGGGAGTGAGCAAGCAGCTGGGTGCCTATTGGGGTTAACCCACAACAGTCAGCAACCAAGTATTTCTCAAAAAATAAACACCCTCTTCAAAAAACACCTGCAGTCACTGATAAAATTAATTTGTACTGTGTTGTAGACAATTTTATGACGGAGAATGTATTTCAAATTTGGCTTTAATAGAAAAAAAAAATCTTCTTTTAAAGATTGGAAATTATTTTGGTATGGAATTTTTTCTGGAAGAAAACTATCTAGCCAAAATTACAGAAAAAAAGTGAGGACTGAAATTCAACAGTTGTACTTGAAGGATGATATAACGATATTGCATCAGACCTATCAGAAAACTACTTTTTCTTTCTGTAGTCATCTAAAATATAGGTTATGAAGCTGATGATTCCTCTGCCATCAGCCAAACTAACAAAATTTTCTTGTATCTTAAATTACCCCTGATTAGTTTTAAATGCTTATTTGGGTTCTTTCATAAACTCATCACTGGCTATGATAAAAGGTGTCCTTCAAGACTTTATTCATAAATTCTCTCTTTTCCAATAGTAAAAAAGCTGAAAGCAAATAACTACTTGTATCAAAGTAGTCATGGTTCTATTATGTTAGCTAAACCACACAGGCTGTTGGAAATCAATATGAACTAAAACCTGCAAGTCGGTATGCATAAAAGCACGTATTTAGACAGTCAAAAATCCAAAACTGTTTACTGACAATTTGCTTGTTAACTGTAATATGATCAGTGTTGGTTTATGTCACAGGATGGATAATGGAATTTTACAAAATCGTCATTCTTGGTTCATGACAATTAAAACAGTAAACAAATGAAAAGGCCTTCTCCACAGTAAAGCTCATTTAAGAATCACTAAGCAACAGATATGGCATAAGCTACTGTTATAACACAAAGAAACCTCGAATGTTTAATTATGTACCATACACGTAAGTCTTAATCTATGTTTTGATCGAATATCCTGAAGAAATCTGCCTTGTCTGAAATGAATTTAATCACATCTTTTCTCCATAAAGCAGGCTTTAAAATAAACAGAAATTAACCTTTTTTTCCTTTTCTGCTACTAAATTATGTACTTTTTTTAAAAAAAAGGTCAGAATCTTTGTGTCTGCAAAAGGATTCTGTATGTTTTATTGCAGATGCTCAAGAAATTGACTTCACAGAGACGTTAGTGATAATAATTATTATATACTTTAAAATGCAGGGGCAAATGCTTGAAGCTTTTTTTTTTTGCAGTGTGGGAAGTGATTCATTTTTATGTTGCTGATTTTAATTAGCCTATATTTGGCAAATGGCTTTCAGACAAATGGTTTTCAGAGATGCCCTCGAATTTTAAGAGGTAGTCAGGAAAAAAAAAAGCACAACCTTCCTGAGAAACATGGACATAGGAAGTAAATACTAAATTGTTTATAGTAGGCTTCTTGACCTAATTAAGTCAACAATTCATTATTGTGAGCCTACAATTTCTTTCTAAACTTCAAAAGTATATTTCTTTCTAAAGCAACTGGTCCCCCTATTTTGGACTCTCTCACTTCAGGCTTTAGAAGCTTCCTGTATCAATATAAGCAGCACTGCTGGTACTTCAGTGCAAAAGACAAAGCCTCCACTGAAGTGAATTAATCGCATCCAACAGTCTGTAAAGAAGTACCACATCATTTATTTCAGCTGTTATGTACAGCAAATGATGCAAATATCTAAGCAGAGATCACGAAGCATCAGCTAGAGCCAGAAGCAAGAGAGAGGGTCACAGAAGCCAGAGCACAGCAGGTCCTACAGACCACAGAACATCTGGCCCTGACGGAGGAAAACCTGGGGAAGTCCATGAAAGCTTGATTTCCCATGGGATCCATGTGCAGTTCACGCTGTTCACGTTACAAATCCCCTAGAGGTAGACTAGACTTCAGAAAACAACTGACAGAAGACTATCACACAAAGTGCATCACACCCAACAGCTACTTAGTCTTCTTACAGAAGACTGCTATTCTACTCTAGCTTTGTATTTAGTTAAAACCTAAGTTTTCAGTAGCAGCCACATTTGGTTCTCACCACTCATATTCCTGACCAGCCAGGGATCCCATTAGAGAACATTATTCTGGTGACAGATATTCATGAAAATTGAAAAAAACAATCATTATTCAGTCTCATACATTGCACTGTACATCCAGACATAGCTTCAATCTCAGATGAGGAATAAGTATCGAAAAAAGTCTTCATTCAGAAGGCTAGAATATTAACATGTTGTAACCTTAATAATTCATTAGAACATGTGGCATTAAAATACTATACCTTAAGTGACCAGCAGTGAAGCAGATTTGAAAAAATTACCATTGAAAATTTTCTGCCTTACCAGAAATAACTGTTACTTGGGTTTTATATTCCTTCTGCAAATGAAAGGTAGCAGTAGCAGGTAATTCCACCTCACTACTGAACAATATCTTCTAAATTGAGGGTCGCTATTGACAAAGCTGCCATGCTTTAGAACCCATCCCACATAAAGGAGATAACCCTGGGAACCAAAGTTTTCAGACAGCAAAGCAGCATTTAGTTTGCATGTCCCAAATAGCTGTAGACATAAATTCAATATGAGATGCTCACCCTAGCTAGGACAGTGCTAATTGCGAGTCCCCACAATAATAAAAAAGTAGACAGTTGGTAAAAGCATGGGCTACCAGCAACTTGACAGAGCTTTCTTGAAATCTTTATTTGGGTTAAGAACAAAAATTCTGCTGAAATTGTGTAGATCCAGCTCTTAGACATCACCTGCACAATTTAAGTCATTGTTTTAAAATACTTGTACTTCCCTCCTTTTTGGTAAATGTAAGTAGGATATTAATTAAAACCGCAACATCACCATCAGCTACAGCACATAATTTGTAAGCATTCTTTCTATGAAGAAAAATCTTCAAGCTTTGCTATTGCTTTTACAGAATCTTGTGGACAGCAGGAAAACTGTAAATAATTATGCCAATGCCACACTACTGCTGAGTCAAATGCCTGAAAATACATCCAAGCATTAAGAAAGTCAGGAAATACCATTATTTGTGGGGAAATAAGACCTAAAATCTGGTGTTATTGTGGGCAACCATGACCAAAAACTTGAAACTGGAGGGAAAAAAGTCATGGACTGGGAGATGGAGATGAATAGCAGACACAAAACTTTGTCTTCCTTCTTGATTTCTCAAGAGGCTTTGCCATGGGAAAGCACTCAAAAGCTCCTTCTCATGTCACCCTCAGTGTCAAAAGATAAATACTGGCTAAAACCAAATCTATGAAGTGCTGAACAAGGATCTGATCAATGCTAAATGCCAAACCTGACAATTGGTATCAGAAGGATATTGGGCTTTGCATGATGTTACAGCCTCAAGACTTTTGTCTACCATGCTTTGAAGATCTCCCTATAAAATTACACTATTTATTCAGATCAAGCAGACTGTTCTCCAAGTGGATGATCTCAGTGTTTCTTTTCTAAGAGAATTCATTAAAATAACAGTCTCTGTAATAAACTGATGTAGACTGAAGTTTAACAAACTAATGGAAAAGTATCTGAATTAAAGGCAATACTGAAGGTGGAACAGGTACTGACTTCATTGTATTTTTCTTGTGTTCATACAAAATCTGCTAACCATAAACAGATTACAAAAGCAAGTGAATCGGATAAGCCAATTTGTCATAGACCTTATAATTGCACTTCAAATAAGTGCATCAAGAGCAGAAAAAGAAAAAGCTTCAAATCAGATGTTAGGACAAAGGTAGAATTATAGTAAATATGTGTCAGATAGACTTTTTCATTAAGTACCCTTACTTCCCCCCCCCAGTCTACAATACTGAGATATTCTAAGTATGTGGAGACCCAGCTCCATTTCCAGGCTGCACACAATCCATCTGAAATATCAGACATTTAAAAATGTCATCTCTAGAAGAAAGTTACATGAAAAACTAAATACAAGATAATCTTACTGGGTAACAGATTTTACATCTTAAAGATTACGTTGTATAATATTAAAATCCAAAAATTATGTTTTTTTTAATTATAGACCATTCATAAATAATCATATAGCAGAAATAATATTCAAAAGTAGTAAAGACCAAAGTCCTTATGATATTGTGAACACAACAAGGGAAAGAGAAGGCAAAGCAGAATTTATTTATTTTTTTTTTTTTAAATGAAGGGTTTGTAGACTGGTGCAAAGGGCGCAGATGTAAAGGGTAAAAACGAGGAGGAAGGAATACATGGCAAAATGGAGGGTGGTTCAATGGAACACAAGGAGAAGGTGAGAGGGAAAGTAAAGCTTGCCAAGAGAATGGGATGGCCACTAAACAGCCTAGAAAAAATGACAGGGTGTGTTTAGAAATTAGGTAGTAGGCGTGGAAAGAAACCATGGGACTACAATGTCACCTGTTTCCTCACAGTGGACAGGGGACGGAAGATGGGCAGAAGAAAGTGGAAGAGTTATCTCTTCTTGATGAGAGACTGAATGCTAATTTTCTCTTTGGCTGTGAGACAATCAATCACACATAAGTAACAAGTAATATCTCTTGCCTTCTAAAAAGTAATGTCTCTTCCCTCCTAAAAAGCACACTAATGTGATTAATGTGTAAAATTTTAAAGCCACTCCAAATCAAACCAAACATAGTCGAGAATAACACAGATAGGTGAGTACTCTCTGTCATGGTTTAACCCCAGCCAGCAATTAAGCACCATGCAGCTGCTCACTCACTCCTCCCCCCTCCCAGTGGGATGGGGGAGAGAACTGGGGGAAAAAAAGTAAAACTCGTGAGTTAAGAAAGATTTTGTAACGAAAGTAAAATATAATAGTAATAATAATAATAGTAATAATAATGAATATAAACAAAAAAAAAGAAAAAAAGCAACCCAAGAAAATAAAAGTGATGCAGAATGCAACCGCTCACCGCCCGCTGACCGATGCCTGAGCAGCGATCCGCCCCTCCCGGCCAGCTCCCCCCAGTTTATATACTGAGCATGACGTTCTGTGGTATGGAATATCCCTTTGGGTAGTTCAGGTCAGCTGTCCTGGCCATGCTCCTTCCCAGCTTCTTGTGCACCTGCTTGCTGGCAGAGCATGGGAAACTGAAAAATCTTTAACTTAGCATAAGCACTACTTAGCAACAACTAAAACATCAGTGTGTTATCAACATTATTCTCACACTAAATCCAAGACACCCTGTACCAGCTACTATGAAGAAAATTAACTCTATCCCAGCTGAAAACAGGACACTCTCCTACATGAGAGTAATACATGTTAATTTTTTAGAATATGCAGCTTGAAGTAATAGCAGTTGAGCTTTATGGCTTACATTTATTTTATGTAGAAGAGAAAGCGCTTGTACAGATTTGAAAAGAGAGCTAAGTGAAAGTTATAGCACTTTCATTAAAGCGTATCATGGCTATTGTCCAAAAGGACTTGAACGCTGCTCTTATCTGTAATTAAAATATACCATTTGATTCTCTGTATCTGTCAGTTTAGAAAGGGTATGACTTCTGAAACATCAAAGGATACCGTAGCTAGAAAACTCATTGGAGTTCAGAACAGCAACAATTGCCAAAGAGCCGTCTTGCAGTTCATCATCTCAGAGTTAATATGTTGTCCAGCAGCAACATACAGTGAGCATACTTGCAAAAAATAAAGCAGGCAAAACATACTTCAGGAAATAAATGACAGTTGACAACATACTTTTCTTTTATATACATATATGAGAGAAAGCAGGAGAGATAGCAAGACACAAGAGAGTTAACATCCTAAGAAAAAGGGGAGTGCATGTATTTTGGTTAACATTCATGATAATTTTTCCTAGAAGGCAGTCTCAGTCATACAACTGATTTGTGGAGTTTTGCCAAGGTCTAATGAGGCAAAACTCTCACCCACTGGGATACTACTCCTTGGGGGTTAAAAAGAAATAGAAAACTGAAAAGTGGTCAAAAAACTGCTCCTCCAGTCAAGTCTTCAGCAACATCTCCACTGTAGGACACGTCAGGGTGGACTTTGCCGTACTATGTAACAATTCGGCATGCAAAGCACCTCATGTGCCTACAAAGTATTAGGCTGTATCTTGAATTACTGGTAATTATTTTCTGTAAAAACATATTTCATAAGATTATAATGTTGCACAAGAATCTTTTATACTGGTGTGAGTATTTGAACCTGAAGATGCTTATATGTTGCATAAAAGTACAATGGAATTGCTACGAAAGCAAACTGGCCTACCAGCATGAAGCAGGCCTCTCTCTCCAGGCAAGACCTACAGTCCTCTGAGGTTCAAAATGGGTAAAGGCCATTTATCCCTCTACTAAAAGGTTCCACTCATTTACAGATCAGTGATTTTACACAAAATATCGGAAGTCAAATCACATATCATCACGGACATGCACAGGAATTTCAAGACTAACTCCCCAATTGCCTGAAGGACTCCCCCTCCATCCAGGAACTGTTTAGAAAGAAATGTTGCCATATTTACATTTGCTGAGATGATGAAAGAGCAGTGAGGGATGATGGAGTATATGACTTTGGAATGTAGTCTGTGATTTAGTAGATTTTGCATGAACAAAGCATTCTGAAATCAGGGCCTGCCACAAGAATCACTCATGATTCAGAAAATGTTTCAGTGGAAAAGATACACACGTAGGCCCTTGTTAGCATTTTGGCAACAGATCATTGCAGTTTTTCTGCCAGATGTGCAGAAGCTGAACTGGCATAACATCATGCTACAACACACTGTACATCCTGCACGTATCTTTCAGCTGTGATTGCTCTGGTATAACAAATGGCATCTGAGAGGCCATAAATATCAGTAAACAGTTCCAGCCTACTAATAGCTTGTCTCTCTCTTTAATTCGGCATTTTGTACAAACAACATCAGGCCATTTCTGCTGTTCTGAATAGAGAGCATTTGCTTTTGGAAAAGAGACAGGAAGACAGGGGGAAAAAAAAAAAAGAAAGAGGAGGGGGCAGGAAAGAATTAAAAAAGAGAAAGATGCACAACTGGCAGAATTCAACTCCTGTGCAATAGCTTTACACATGTAACTGAGTGATTGAATGCAACTAGGATAAAACAGATGTGGACTTTTTGCCGCTACTTCCAGGCAGGAAACATTAACAGCCACACGCTCCCCACAAGCCGCTAGGAAGTCCAGGCAAGACCTGTAGCAAACCCTCTACTTCTTTATGACATACTTTCACTTTTGTCTGCGTTGCTGTTGTAAGCCCAGCAGCATGTGTACAAGCTGTCTAAATCTTCTTCCGACCAGTGCTCAAGCTCACTAAATGTCAGAAAATGTTTCCAAATGGAGAAAGCAGAAAGGGCAAGGTTCATAATAGGATTCACAGAACAAAACATCCGTTTCCCTCACTGTAAGTTGGGAGAACACTTATACCAAAAGGGGAAAAAAAGCCCCACAACCCAAAACTAAATAAACACTAGAAAAAGTTCAGTCATCTGACTGCCCTAAAAGCTGTTAAACAACACTGATAAAGCTAACCTATTAATCCTCCAGCAGGACTACTGTAGAAAAAATAATTTATGCAACCCCCATGGTTACTCTGACGTCTTTATCTGTGGAAGTGCACTGACCCCTAAACGTCTTTGACCTACTAAGTGCTAACAGATCAAACACTCAACAGCTTTCAATATCTTTTTAGATTTGAGTCCTTCTAATCAGATGCTGGCTCTCAAGTTCTCCAGCAATAGATATTTCATAATATTCAGCCAAATACTGTTAGAGTCAGAAAGTATCAACTCCTGTGGATTATATGCCATATATTCTCTGCATACAATTATAATAACTTTGTTTCCCAAATTCTTATTATTCGGCAATACTGAGTGATTGTAGGAACTAAGACCAGGCATGGTGAAAATACTTAAATAATAAATCACTATGAAAAATACATGGAAATTTTTAGTCTATAGCATTACATACACTTATTTCTTAAGCAGTATTTCTTTATACCTGAAAGGTACACTTGATATATTACATTTAGAAGTTTATAGTGACAGGAAGTATGAAGTGAAAATGTTGAACCTTTTTCACTGAAATTCCACGTTCATACGTTTATCATACTGGCAAGGAAATACGCTACTCTTAACACAGCTCCAGATGTCCCATCATTTTACAAAAATAAAGACATTTAATTATAAATTGACCTACTCTACTGTATTAAAATGAAAAAAAGGTTTAGTAGTGCAATCAAACAAAAGCAGAGGGGAAATGAATGGTAAAGATTATCCAATACAAAAAACTAATGACTGTAAAAGATTATTTTCTTAGGTTGTCGTCTTCAGTTACCAAAGCAAAAGTAACAGGATCACTCTAACTGAGAATAATAATGATTTTAAGTTTTGTAAAATACTTATTTGCATTAATATTCAGTTCTGCCAGTTTCCTTTATATGATGACCAAGGGTTTATAAAGGCTTCATAAGGAGGAATAAAGAAAAGATCAAGACGAAGGTTCATTAGAAGCCACTAAGATCTGTACTGAAGAGAAAGACTGCCATTCACTGCAGTAAACTATTCTAAACATAACCCAGCAGATCATCCTTCCCTTGGTTCACTTTTACTGTCATGGGAAGCACAATGTTATTTCAAGCTTGTCTCTACCTGGCAGAAATTAAATGTTAATAATGTTTAATGACTCATTTTCCAGTTAATCTGCTACTTGAACGCAAAAATACTACACTAAGTAAAATCCTTCTGAATATGCATAGTTAATAAATCCACAGCACTCAAAATAGGGATTGAGAAGACAAACATAATTTGCTGTGTGTGCCAGTAAGTAGTTTACCTTCTCATGAACTTAGATTTGATGATTGTTTCACTGGTTTTTCAAGCCAAAAATTGCTTGTACTTCAGCAGTTTGCCAGAGGGAAAACAAACTCTAGTATCTTACGAAGTGCAACAACTGAAGAACAAGCAAGTGCATATTTGAACGGAGCAATTATACAATCTCACTAAGCTGAGTTAACAATAAATAATCAATCCTCTTTAAAAGATGCATTACTGCTCCTTCATTTTTATTATGGAAAACACATTACCTTTTGAACAACATTTTATTGAATTACTGTTGTCCAAGCAAATTGTAATAATTCAACTTAAAATGGAAAAATGAGCTTGAACTTTTGGGTGTGTTTCTCCTTCACACACGCTGGGAGGATTGTGAAAAATACGCAACCTGACTTACCCTGTCTCGTCTCGCTGAAATGAAACTAACTGACCGCATTCACTCACAATATCTGTCTAAAAGGAAAGCTGTTAAAGAAGAAAGCCTTCAACACATGATTTGCCACTACATACCTCACATTGTGATTTGCACTGAACAGGCTTGCAGGCTCCACTGAACTGCCTTAATCCTAAATGTAGAACTAGGGTCCCAGCAAAAAGAACTAGATAGCAGTAGCCATATCCTTTCTTTCTAATGTACAGAATAAGCACTGCTTGGAAGCCAGAACGGAAACTTGAGTTTTGATCTTTTGTTGAAGAATCTCCACTCTCTGAAACCTGGATTTATAACTATTTTCAAACCAATAAGGTTGTCCCAACTTGTACTAGAGGAAATAGCACTCTCTGCTTTCTGTAATGGTAGCATCTGCTGCATTTCTGGGATTTACATGGAGTAAGAAAATAGCAGGAAGCACACATAGGCAAGTCTTTTGAGATCTATAATTGAACAACAGTTACACATTCACAGTAATTAAATTATAATAGTCACAGTTAGTGTAAGAAAACTAGCAGTGTGAAAAGTAGCCCAATGTAATAGGTTTATGTGGCAAGGTTTTGGTAGCGGGGGGGCCACAGGGGTGGCTTCTTTAAAAGTTGGTAGAAGCTTCCCCTGTGTTCGATACAGCCAATGCCAGCCGGC
>JAVKLA010000030.1:20711108-20724905 GCA_034782735.1 Sagittarius serpentarius | reverse complement strand
AATCGAGTCTGTTTTGCCCGTGACAGTAATTGGTTAAGTGATCTCTCCCTGTCCTTATCTCGACCCACAAGCCTTTCCTTATATTCTCCCTCTCCTGTTCAATCAAGGAGGGGGAGTGATAGAGCGGCTTTGGTGGGTACCTGGCGTCCTGCCAGGGTCAACCCATCACACCCGCAAAGACAATAGTGATTTCTACAGCTATCTACTCAACACTTCATGTTGTCTATGTTCAAAATATAAACTTATTTTTAATTGTTAGTGTTTAATTAAAACAGAGGTTTTCTAACTAAACATAGCCAGTTGCATGGGAAGATTTTACAAGCAGGCAAGTAAGCGGCCTCCACTTGTGCGTTTGAAAGTATCACTCCAGTAAAGCCCTGACAAAAATAAACATGAAATACTTCTGAACATTGTCATTCACCTCTGCAAACACGATTCTCATACGAACCTAAAGGAAGTCTGCTGGAGCAGACATGTCATAGGAAAAGCGTAATGGCGACTAAGTCCAGGCACCCTAATTGTTCTCCTCCAGGGCGGCAGGGCTGGCTTGGAAGAGCGGAGTGCCAGCCTTCACCGAGGACAGCCGCTCCGCCTGGAGAGCGGCCCGAGAGGTTGCTGCAGGGCTGCAGGCTGCGGCGCCTCTCATTCACAAGAGTTGCCATCACTGCAGACTTCCAAGATGTTTTGGGTTTTTATAAATGGAAGTGGAGGAATAAAAGCCAAATGGAGAAAAACAGCACACAAGGAAGTCTTATTAAACAGCAAATTTCCTAGGCTGTCATTTTATCAAATATGTCCTTAGACACAAAGAAAGAACAGTAAGATTTGAAATCAGCAATACATCACATGCGGTATTATTCTAGTTATTACAGGTATTGAATCAGTTTTAGATTTACTGGATGGGAGGACTGGATGGGAGGCAGTAAAAATTCCCTTCTAGATTGCCCTCTCAGGAGTAAAAGCATACCGATGGAGGAAAAACCAAGACAGTTTCAGCAAGCCAAGGACAAAGGGCAGGGTGTCAAGCAAGATAAAAACTAAAATACATTTGTGCAGAAACTCTCTCTTGCCATATTAAGTAGTGATTACATCTTGGCAATGTTCACATGCAGAAACGAGACTGTTTACAGGAAAAAAAAAAAAAAAAAGATACTGTCCAGTTCAAAACCAAGGCAAACATGTAAAGTTCTGGTTAAAAGGATGTTGTTTTGTTCTGGCTGATTCGAGATGGGCAGATGGCAGGAGACTAAACTGATGTCTCTTCAAATATTTTAATTCAGAAAATATTTTTTTGGACTTGAAAGAATGTACTTTCCAAATCCTGGAAAAAATGGCTTTTCCTCTAAATGAAAGGGGCAAAGCCTAGAACAGAGTAATAGACTTGAAATATTTGGCTTTTCTGTCTAAGCAGCAGATGTTTTCTAAAGTATTGCTAGGGTTTAAAAAGCAGTCTGGTGAGTGCTAGCATCGCAAGCAAGTGGTTGAACCTGTGATCTTAGCCAAACATCTTATAGTGAGTCCCACAAAGTGGTATGACAGAATTCCAGAGCACAATACAAAAACCATCAGGTTTTTTCTATGTATTAAATCTCATCCAATATCCAAACTGGCTTTATATGCCATTTAAAAGCAGACAAAACAAAGAATAGCTATCATATATACCACCTCTACTCAGTAAAGACTTTTGACTGTGCTACCTTAATATGAAGAATGATATTGAAATAAGATGCATCACAGAAAGATTGTTGACGCTGTATGTGAAGCAATGCCTGTTGTGCAAAAGTGTAAAATATCATCAATGGCAACTACACAGTAATCACATTTCTTTTGTGTTGTTGATTATTCTCCATGATGTGGAAATAACAGCATGCATTCCCAGTGCTTATGTGCTAGTAACAGTTTCTTCCAAAAATACATTTAAATATTATTGACACAAGCATTTAACCTTTAGGTAACAAACTTGGATCTTTATGTGTAGTAAATGGTATATATACTGATAAACAAATCTGCATGAACTTTGACTCTGAAATAAGTAAGACAGAAGGTAAATACTACTTGTATTGGCCTCCAAGTCGGAGTACTTTTGAAATAGGCTTTAAAATAATTTAAATACCATAGAAAATAGAAAACAATTAGAAAAAAAGAACAAATTGATTACACTAAACAAGATTTATCTTTAGTAAATGGAAATTATTTAACAGTATTAAATGAAATTACAAACATCTAATTCAACATTTTAGAGATATCCTTCATGAAAGGCCCATGGTACAGATTTGCATAGCTTCAGTGTCCTCTTATCCCAATTTTGCAGCAAACAGAATTAATCTGTGTTATTTTAGTAAGAAATAAAAATCATATATACTTCAGGATAATTAAGAGATTCTGGAAAAGTGATCCAAACTATTATGTGCTTTGTCTTTCATATAATTTTTTTTAATTTTCATAGAACAGAATACCAGGTTGGAAAGGACCTCAAGGATCATCTGATCCAACCTTTCTTGGCAAAAAAAAAATAATCGTACTATAATTTTAAAAATCATACTATAATTTTCTTCCCCCACTGTAAAATAAACATGAAATGCCTTCATTTGACATTCAGGGCAAGTGAAGCCCTTGCTGATAGGAATTGATACTACTGAGATTTTCCTCTTCATTTCAGTAGGTGCTGGCAAGTCAGACAGAAAGCAATTGCAGTTAAGTTGCACACATCCTGGAATTGCAGGTTTTATTGTACTTCAGGGCCTGCAGCGTTTACACCATACCATCAATTTTCTATTATTATAATATCATTATCAAAATTCAAAACACAACATTGAGGTTCTTTAGACATGAATGCTACTCAACCTAAACAGTAATGCTTTGCAGTAACCTGTATATTTTTATAACAAACCTAAGTAGTAATAACATAATTGAGGTAACTTCTTTATTCTTCAAAAGACAAAGATATTTCTCTCTTGGATGAGACCAACAAATCCAGAAAGAACAAGCTGAGCCAAATGAAAAACTGGCAAGGAAACTTGAAGGACATAAACTTAGCTGAGGTGAAGAACGCTTATTCTCCATTTGAGAGTATATGCACTGGTGCATGGGCACACACATACACACACACAAAAGATCGTTATTTGGTTCACGCTTTATTCTCCAGCCTCAAACAGGGCACCTCGCTAGCTAACACAGTGACAAGCCATCACTTCACGATACAATGTCTCTAGCTTGCCCAGCCAAATACTGCATATACTCTGAACTGCCAAAAAATGGTTTCTGCAAGATGAAAGTCTGTCTGAAATTGCTAGTTGAAAATTATACCTCACGCTCAGTGAGCGGACAAAAAATACTGAACATGCTGGAAAATGAGCACATTCAGCTGTACCTTCTTGCCATTATTTTAAATAAATATTGAATTTGAGTTTTGACAGTGCTTATTTGTGTTTTTTTGACAAAAGAAGTCATTAAGTTGAGGAAAGCATGGGAGACAGAGATGGACAAAAACATACATTCACTTTTATGAACTGGAAGCCACTATTTGAATGCAAAGCATTAGCCTGGAAAAGGAGACATCAGAGTCTCATGGGATTATTTTATACCATAGCATCTTCCAAACTTTATCCAATTCCTTGCTAGGCAAGTTTTTACAGTTCAATAATGAAAAACAGCCTATCTACGTGGCCCAAGATGAGTGCCAGAGAGCCCTACAAACAGAGCTACAAGAACTTAAATATTCATACAGGTATGAATGTTGAATAGTTGGCAACATGCTTTCAGAACTATTTTTGTCCGACTTAGAGAATTACCCACTGATCTAAATACCTGCTAAAGCATTTCTGAAGTCACACAAGACATCTATCCATGTACAGCAGGAGGCCCCCAAGTGTCTTTAAATACCCCAACCTTCCACCTTAAAGTTCACCTTTGCTTGTAAAGCATTCATGAAATTCCATTATTACTCTTTCAGAAATGTACTTACAAAAAAGGCTCCTTTTACAGGGATAAATACAAACTAATCAACCAGCCTAATTACTGGAGCTACAAAATCAACCTAGTATCTAACATTCAAGCTCTAGATTCTCCACCTTGCATACACTAATCAAAGTTTTACAAATCTTTTTTTTTTTTTTTCCTCAGTGATAACTGTGTAACTACTGTCCAGAAAAGCTTGCCCTTGTGATGCTGGGAATAGCAACCTTGATATCAGTGAAGTTACCTAATTAAAATTCACGCTAATCTTGCTGGCCAAACCCAACATAACTCTTGACATACCAGCTCCACAATCTACAAAATTTGAAAAGACAAGTCCATTTTTCTGGGAGTAAGGATCTACACAAGTTCTATGACATACTCAGATTCAAAACTCTGAGAAGTTCGTAAAAGCAGCATATACAAAAAGCTATTTAGTAAAAAAAATAAAAAGCCACAGGGTATATTTAGTAAGAGTTCAAAACATAAATAGGTCTATCTAACAGATCAATGGTACCTTTCTATCTATGGAAGTACTATGTATATTAAAATGATTAACAGCCTGAAATTAATTATTCATTACTTGGAAGATATAACAGTCTAATACGCATCTGTATGCATTAAAATATGTAATTACCACAATGATAACACAAATTCTAACTGTATTTTTAATTATCTTATTGTGCAACTTCTTACTTCTGTTCATAAACAATCATGTATTCCGAAAAAAACCCAGAAATACCTTTTCAATCCACTTTGTACAGGAAGTCTGGAATTCAGTAGTGAAAATAAGATTTTTTAAAAAAATTACAAATATTGTAAGAAATAAGTTTTGAAAGCTACTTCTTTATATGACTTCTGTCTTAAAGCTGTCATCATTTTTATGCTGAATATCTGTATTATTCCTATCCCTTAAGGGGAGCGGAGGGGAAACACAAAGAGGGAGGGAAGGAGAGAGTGAGAAAACAACAGCTAAGCAAAAATTCCAGAGTCTGTAGCCTTTTCATCTGGACAGAAAGAAGGGAAGTTTTGGCTTTATTTTACCCCTTGCCCTTCTATTATGAATGACTGAACTACAAAGAAAATAACTACATGTGCGTCTACATATTTTATGTTTTATGTATCAACAAGCATACACCTTACATGCCTAGGTATGCATTTAACGTTCCCAGGTGTCTTCTATTACAGTTACCCCTCACAAATATCTCCCACTGATTTTAGCATACATATCACTAGCCCTAACAAAAGGCCTGGATCTCATGAAAATTTCTCTTCTCTTCTTAATTCTCACAGCATAATCCTTCCGGCAATGAGCTATTCAGCAAAACAATTCTCTCTCCCTTTAAAAAAGATACCAGTCAGGAAGTTAGATATTGCATCAGGCAGCTACTAAACCAGACCACCCTCCTAGCCACCACATTAGATACCAGTCCTTTGGAAGTCACTACTAAAATGCTAAAAGCCAAGTCTGCAAAAAATTGGTTCCAGCAGACAGGAATGGAAACATCTGACTTAGCCTTGCTGTGGTGCACAGCACCAAGATTTTCCTGTCATCTCACCCGAGTCCATGCTGCGCCAGCAGACAATGGGACTATTCTGAGAATGACCCTACTAAGCTGTGAAATTATAGCAAACAGCCGACTGAAAACCAGATTCGTTTATGCGTAAGTCTAAATATTATTTATCAATCAGATGGGAAGTATCCTGCAGATAAGTTTCCTCTCTAATTCAGTGTACTAGCTTTGCTCTTTCTAGAACTTTCCAAAGTCTCCAGTTAATGTGATCAAAATATAGTGATTCATTTTTTCTGTCCTTAAACTCTCTTCTGTTTTGTAAGGCAGCTGACAAAGTCAGCTTACAGGAGTAGCTTCAGCTCTGACTTCGCTTTCTTCACATGTCCAAGACAAAAGTAAAGTAAGCTGCTTTTTCAGCTTAGGTTGAACACATCACTGTGCTACTACGAAAGCCATCAGCTCTGAGATGGTGTTTTGTTATATTCCTTTATACAATTTCAGTAACAGTTCAATTCTCACTGGTTTCATCCATCAGCTGCCCTCTCCACCTCCTCTGCATGTTTCTTTCTATGTTGATCTCAAGAAATGAGCTCACAAGGCTTCAGTGCATCAGGTCAACTGTCTTTGTTCATTTAATGCCTTACTAAAATAAACAATTTTTTCATGGCATTCAGGAAGGTTAATTCCTAGACGTATACTCTACCCTTGTAGTAGAGAAAAAAGCAAATATTTGAAAACTTACTCCATTTAAGAAATTCAACCTAAGTTAATTCTTTTCTATAAGTCTCCCTATAAGATTTGTATTAAAAAGACTTTAATCTGTACAGGTCAAAGATATTCTGGTAGCTGGGTGTCAGCCAGGCACACCACCAAGCACTGCGAACATCTCATTAAATAATCAACAATATAAGCTGTTCCTCTTCAGAAAGGAAGAGGCATTACACTGGCTGGGTGGTTTCATACAAGGCAGTCTATAAACTAAAGAGACAAAGCATTAGGATATAGGCAGGAGAAACTCAGGTCATCTTGGAGAAAGCACCACATCAACAGGTAATAACTCCAGGCCAAGCTAAAGCAGTTGCATCGGAGATAAGGAAAGAGATTTTGTAGTTTAATTTTAATTGAACAACTGCATTAAAAATTCCCTGTTATACCTTGGAAAATACTTAGTGGAACAGGATTGATAATAAAACAAAAGGATAGATTTTTGAAGAAAGTTCTTTGCTGAGATGTGTTCTCTGCCACTCATCTCTGCTTCTGAAGTTTCAATTTTGAGATATAATTAACAAAGCAAAGGCCCACAGTAAATACAAAATTTGAGTCAATGGCACTTGTGAGATGAAAAGTGTAAATACAGACACAAGGGGAACAAACAACCAACCTGATGCAGGTAAGTCTTTCTGAGAAGGAAAGTTTTTCCATTGAAAACAGCCAAACAAAACCCAAGTACCGAACTTATTCCTGTCTAAACTTACTCTTTTTTCCCCCCATTATTGTAAAAAATGGTTACCTTTTCCTTCTAAAGACAGTAAGGTAATCGTTGCAACTGAACTAGATTTTGTGACATGAACAACTGAGCGCAAATGTGAATTTAGCAGTGGACTTCCCTCACTTTGGAGGAAACAGGAATACTCGCATACTTTTTCCATTTTGCTTCTTGCGCGTGAACTGAAAGGTTCAGAAGACTTAGAATGACTTGTTTAAGAGTAACATCCTCTCAGCTAGAAAATGCTGCATGTAGGAAAGCAATCAGCAGACGACTAGCTGCAGATGAATTTCAAAATATAAAATATTGTGCAGAGGGCACATAGGTATACTCACAGACAAAACCATTAAAACTCCTCTCAAAAAAAGAAGAAAAAAAGTGAGTCAGAGAAGGAGCCTTTTAAACAAAACTTTATAAAATGGTGATTAAAAAGAAACTAGGCAACCATGCTAAATTAATTATACTTAATATTCAGAGATGAATAGGAACAATCAGCTCAAATTTTACCTGTATCTAACAATTTTCTTTGACCTTTTAATGTCTAGAATATGTATATGTTGGACTGTTTCCATTTTAGTAAATCCTCTCCCACCAGAGAGCCTATTAACTTTACCTATTAACTTTGTTAATCAATTAACTACAACTCAGGTGCATCTGCAATATAGTAGGATATAATTGTGAAACATCCATGGTAAATTTAAAGATTAGTAAAAAAAAAATAAATAACTATTTTGAGTAATGGATCATTTTCTTTTTACACATATGCAGAAAATAAAAAGCACCTGGAATCTGCGGGATGGCTCGGTATATAAGGCATTCTTAGTACAAGTTCCATCAATGCAAAAAGAATTTATCTTGCACTTTGACAGAGGTGACTAAACTTTCTGACTGAGGTGACCAGGTTACTCAAACAGTTATCCAGACTTCCATTAGCATGAAACAAAAGAAATGCCTGGCCCCGAAGTCTCTCTGTTTTTTTAAAGGATGGACACCAAAGATTGACTGGACATAGATTAGCAGATTAGTACACAGAAAGCAGAAACAAAGGATTCAACTATTATCTTGAGCAGATACAGAAAAAACTGCCAGATTTATTTAGTTGACAACATGCATCATAAACATTGGAGAGTTACTTAACAAAACAGGCACATAAGGACTATGACAGTGCCACAGAAATTCCTCTTTTTTCATAATGCCACAGAAAGTCCTGTTTTTTTCATAATGAAATGTCTCTATTTTAAAAAATTTGTAAAATAACTTGGGTATTTTGGGTCCTTGATGCACACTACTCCAAAATTTTAGAGTATGCTCTTAAAAGACAAAGAAAAATATAGAAACCTTGGCAAACGCAGCAGAACAGAAATAAGAAAAAAAATATCAGGCTTAAGCTCCAAGGAAAAAATCCATAAGTAAATAAAACCAGAGACTTACAATGGAATTTGAGTTACAACTTTAACTATGGCTTTCACCGTCAGGGACAGGGACAGTCATAGACATTACCCACTCACACAAAAGATAAAAGAGAAAAAAGGTATGTTTGGTACATCACAGCTATCTTCCATTACCTGTAATTATCCATGTTCAGACCAAACTAGGAATACATGATACACAAGGAACAATAGTTAACTGCACATTACAAGGCAACAGTGTAGTACTCTTTCTAGTACACGATGTCCACTTGCAATGAAAAACACCAGGCATCCTACTCACAGGATACCAGGTTTTGCTTTACATTGTAGATATTTTAATTAAATGCAAGTTAAATCAGGTAATTTAAAAAAAAAAATAAATAATTTTTTAAATATGTCCCTTGTTAAATTTTATTCAAAGATGTATCCTTACAATCACATACTTCATAATAACAAACAATTAGTACAGATGCTCTGAATTAATGAGGCTAGTCCTTAGTTCCAATACAAAGTATATAAACTACCATATTTATTGAGATCTGTCTTAGAAAGTGACACACTTGCCCCCAGTACTCCAACTAAAAAGCTGCTTCAAAACCTCGCATCTCTTATAATAAAATACCCTTTTAAAATTTCTAGACAGGTTTTATTCAAGATAATTTTCTATTCATTTGTTCTTGGGTAAAATCTGGTCTTCTAACAGTAAGGAAATACCTTCCTCTTCCACAGCATTCATACAGTATAGATTTTTTTCGCTCTCAATTTCACTAAAGCAAGCAAAGATGCTCTTAGAGTTTCTTACAATCCTGTTAAATTAAAAAAAAAATTCACCATTCCAAACAATTTCCAAAACTCCAAACAAATAACCTTTCACATCCACTTTCCCCCCCACTTATCTACTTTAATATTTGATAGTCCCACTACTATATTCATTATTGAAACAAAATCCCAAAGGCAAGGATTATGGAGAGTCAGATGTTTGCAATGTGTTTGCTCTTTTTCCTAACACCAAAGTGCAGCAGTTTTCATCAGACACAACTGATAGGGTAAAACATATTCAGAGTAGGATGCCGAAAAGCCATCATACTGAATAAAAAAATTTTAAGTCAGCATGTTCAGCAGAAAGTTCCCTGTCATTAGGTAGAAGAAATGCCGAGGAAACAATCTTAAACCCCACGACTAAAGCAGGCACCTTGGCTTCTTTTGTAAGGGAGATCCTAGCCAGTAGCTTACACAAATGCAAATTCATAATAATGGATCATTACCATAACCCACAGACTAATTTAAAGACAGACTGCTCTTTTGGGGTTTGCTTCACTCGTGAGAACATAAAACTCTTGGGTTTTTATGCTATCACTGCTGTAGAGCAGAGGAAGATTTGTATGTAACATCACCTCTTGACAAGATACAATCCCAAGACGTGGTACTTTCCATAAAATTCTGACCTACTTAATGTTTTCAAACTTGGCCTTTCCACTTGTTGAATTACATCCCAACTTCTGCTGTTGCAACTGAAATGTTTTCAATATCAAGAATACTAAAAGAATTACAGAAATTGTATGCAGGATCACTATTTCTTCTCACATCTAAAGTCAATTTTAAAGTTCTTCCACCAGAAACCAAGCATTATTTCTGCTGATGCTGTACAATTTTCAAACTCTGCTTTTTAAAACCAGCTACTTTGTAGCTTTCTTTGCTATTGCACAGGGTTGAAAATGCTTTTCTCCTCTTGCTACTTTACACAGTATTGAGCAAGAGCCAATATGGTTTCCTTTTTGTGTAGATGATTTTATAATTTAGCCCTGTAATTTTACTTTGAACTTTCAATTTTCCTGTAATATCTTTCAGTATTGGAGGAAAAAGGATACAGAACTAAAGAAAAGTATTTAGTCATGGTCCTTTTCTCACTTCGTCTGTCCTCAAAATCATAGAATGGTCTGGGTTGGAAGGGACCTCAAAGACCATCTAGTTCCAACCCCCCTGCCATGGGCAGGGACATCTTTCACTAGACCAGGTTGCTCAAAGCCCCATCCAGCCTGGCCTTGGGCACTTCCAGGGATGGGACATCCACAGCCTCTCTGGGCAACCTGTTCCAGTGTCTCACCACCCTCACAGTGAAGAATTTCTTCCTAATATTTAGCCTAAATCTACCCTCTTTCAGTTTAAAGCCGTTACCCCTTGTCCTATTACTACTTGCCCTTCTAAAAAGTCCCTCCTCAGCTTTCTTGTAGGCCCCCTTCAGGTACTGGAAGGCTGCTATAAGGTCTCCCTGGAGCCTTCTCTTTAAACATTAAACATTAAATTTTCCTCAATCTGAATGTTCTCCTTCCTTTACAAAAGAGAAATTGCATGAGAGAGTGTTATTCTTACATGTCTGATTTATTTTACTCACCTTTTCAAGAGAACTGAGATAACTGTGACTTTCAGAAGGATTTATTGTTTTGTTTGCACTATTATCTCCCTCTGGAGAGATCAGATTTTGCTGTCTTTCTTCCACCAAAAGAGAAGTAGATGGGCTAGCTAAACTGTTAGATCTTATTTCTGGGTTGTCCGTATTCCTTTGTCCATTGACTAACGTTCTGTCTGCAGTAGTATGCCTGCACCAGGTCTCCTCCTTTTCCCAGGCTACTGTATAAACATTTCAATACCACTGGGATCAGTAAACAATTGCTTGAAAAGTTCATCAGTTTCAAGGTTCCTTTCATGCTTATATCCAGCCCTGACAGTTCTTTATTTAGATTAAAAATCAGAGACTTAAATAGCAGAAGCCTTGCCAACAAGCCTCTGAATGAGCAAAATCTGATCTCTAACACAGTGAAGAGATCTTCCTCTTCCCAGTGTGACTACATCCAAATGAGTTAATTCACCTTCATGCAATGTGTTTGATACACAAAACAAGTGTCTGTTCCCTCAATGAGTGATTCTATGACTGTGGCACAGTCACATGTTTTTTCCTGTGGCAGAGATTTTGCTACTTTTTCACTTAATGCTGTTTGAAAACACTTGTCTGTCTCCTGGAAGTGAGCTAAGAAAATCTTAGCAGTTCTACTCATCAACTCACTATACCAAGAACTTCTTTTTAACAAAATAGTTTCCTCTGGAATATTTTTAGTACTGGTATAGTACACAAGAAGAATATTTTGGAGGGATATTGAATGGTCCTACTGTGAAACAGTGCGCTACACTACATACCTGGTTCAGTGGTACTCAATATCAGCATGCATTGTCATTCAGCGTCAGCCTAAGGAGAACACTTGCACCTATGCTTTAATACATACTGCCCCAAATCTCTCTTTGTAACTTCATCTGGTATATAACTCATTTTTTCATTCTTCCACCTCCCTTCTTGGCAGCTGGAATGAACAGGGAGTAGGATGTGTCCTGTCTCCCACTCCAGAATGCCCCTGCCATGGCACAAATACAGTAGCTCTACCACTGTGGGTGTGCTTTATATGCAACATTTACCGTGAAAGGGCACCATGAGATAATCACTCTGTTTTCTCAAAGCAGATAACTAAGACAGTAACAAAGCTGGACTAATGGGCAGGGCAAACAGAAAGGCCCTGCTGCCAATAGAGCTGCAGGGCCATTTTACCTCACCAAAAGTTCATTATTTCTCACATCTTGCCAGATGATCACAATTACAAAGCAGAGCTGTTCTTTTAAAAGCTTACCTATTTTAGTTACATAAAAATGTTTTCTTGCTTCTGTTACTGTAATCACTACATAAGACTTACAAAAATAAGATTCATACAAATTACATTAATCTGTCAAAATCCACACCTTTAGCTGGGAGAAAAGTGATATGGCCCCATGATATGGGGCAAAGGTTGCTGCAAAGAGAAGGAGAACAATTCTTGGTGTCCCTAGTGGACTGGACAAGGAGAAATAAATTTAAATTACAGCAAGGATAATTCACATTAGGTGTTAGGGAATGAGATAATGAAACAGAAGAACAGACTACACCCAGGAAATAGTGGAGTATCCAACACTGCAGATCTTTAAAAAAGGATTAGACAGACATTTACCAGGATTGATACTGGAGGCTGATTCAAGAGATCTATCTGCTTTGCGATTCTTCCTGACCAGTAGTGGAGAATGTCTCCTGTTGACACGTTCTCTCAGGTCTACCCTTCGACTAGCTGGAAAACATAGCACTGGTACATACACTCACAATGAATGTGTAGCTTTCAAACACTGTCCATTCTCGTTTCCTTGGGAGACAAGATAATTTGAATGACAAGTTTTGTGCAAGACTTGCTGCCTACAGTACAAGAGAGAAACTGTGGCAGTATGCAGTAAGCTAACAAGAGACAGGCAATGCCAACAGTGATCAAATGACATTTACAACTTTGTTTACAATATAGTTAAAATAGCCATGTGTTAAATACCCATGTTAAACAAGGTATTCCGCACCTGTGCTTCAGGGACATATAAACCACCAACGCTTTCTTAGGCATTTTAGAAAAATATATGGAACGATAGAGTTTGTATGTTTAACACAAATACTTTCCTTCAATTTCCTATACTTTTTTTTTATATATAACCATGATGCTAAACAAATCGAAGTAAATAAAATGTCTTAAACTTCATGTAAGGAGAGTATAGAGTCACTTCCTAATAGAATATATAGCTCTCATCACCAAACAAATGTTGTCCTTTTTCTGCTCCTACTGGAGAGCCAGTAACTTGGAAACAAAATCCAATATTCTCAAATGTGGGACAGCACACATATCAAGACTTGAAATTTAACTTCATTACATGTAACTTACCATCTTTCAGATGGAAACCATCAGATACTTATTTCTAGTAACGCATGGACAGCCTGTCGCCTCAAGAGGGCACATAAAAAAAAAAAAAATCACAAAGTCCCCTGTGTGCATAGAAAATTTCAAATACAGAACAGTATTTCTTAGCCACTCATCCCTTTCCGCTAAAATGTTTATTATCTTTATCAATGATCTAGACAAGGGGATCAAGTGCACCCTCAGCAAGTTTGCAGGTGACACCAGGCTGGGTGGGATTGTTGATCTGCTTGAGGGTAGAGAGGCTCTACAGAGTGATCTGGACAGGCTGGATCCATGGGCCAAGGCCAATTGTGTAAGATTCCACAAGGCCAAATGCCAGGTGCTGCGCTTGGGTCACAACAACCCATGCAGTGCTTGGGGAAGAGTGGCTGGAAAGCTGTCTGGCAGAAAAGAACCTAGGGGTTTGTCGACAGCCAGCTGAATATGAGCCAGCAGTGTGCCCAGGTGGCTGAGAAGACCAATAGCATCCTGGCTTGTATCAGAAATAGTGTGGCCAACAGGACTGGGGAAGGGATTGTCCCCCTGTAGTCGACGCTGGTGAGGCTGCGCCTTGAATACTGTGTTCAGTTTTGGGCCCCTCACCACAAGAAGGACATTGAGGTGCTGGAGCGTGTCCAAAGAAGGGC